>VCRD01003263.1:10199-29274 GCA_006783055.1 Trinorchestia longiramus | reverse complement strand
TTCTTTCTTAACTGAATATCATGTTAGAATCTTTTGAGCGAAGAGAGTGGCAATACAATTGTTGTCGGAACTTTTGACCACGGTTCTGAATTAACACATTTCGAAGAGGCTAACTATGAAGAACATGAGAATTCTAAAGGACTTAGAAAAGAACCGGGTGGATCGCAGACTTACTATTAATTAAAGAATATTCACAGCAGCTTCCATAAGGTGAGCACAGACACGCCCGTTCTAAGCAAAGCTGACGTTCAAACCGCGGTCAATTTTTCAAGGATTGACACGCGGTCAGCATTAGGCTGCGGGGCAGGCCGTGCAGTTTTGTTTTACGGGTCGGCATATCAACTGCCACATGTGTACATAACAATACTAGTGAGAGAGAACATTGAACTAGAGATTAGGCTTCCATGAAGTCTGAATTTGAATCGTTGACTTGCTGTTTTCATCAGATTTTAACGTTTCCTGCGATGGCCTAGCTGGTGCAAATCTTTACTTTGTACATTTGTCACTAGAAAGCTTTGAAAAAATTACAGAACCTAACCTAAGTGACTCACCGGTGGGTCACTTCGTAGGGAATGTGTTAATTTACACAGTCAGTTCCAGTAGTTGGGGTGCATTTTGCTAGGACACTATGAATTACAGTTCGTCCAATACTGTCGATAAGAGCACTTAAATGTCATGAAATTTGTTATCAGAGCATTGTGGTCACTTTTCGTGGCTGAGCTTCAAATTTTGTTTTCGAGTTAACCATGAATCTATACCCATGTCCTTCAGCCTAAAAAATGAACAGATTTTCTTTAATTTTTAGCAAAAAATCCAATGTATGGCCTTTTTTGCGGTGTACTGGACGTTTAGCCACGATGACGAATTCAGCTTTTGAATATTTTTTTGACTCCTATTCTTAGGCCTAACATTCTCTCGTATCGCTTTAGTTGTCATCTGACGGGGACATTTTTTCCGGTAACCTGATCGCATTTCACAATCTTTTATGATAAGAAAGACTGTGGAAGCCAGTTGTGCTTATTTAAAAGGAGGTTCTCCTGCTCAAACGATTCAGTTCACGTCGAGCTCACGTTGGAGCTAGACGTTCAGCCGATAGTGAGGTGGTAAACATCGATTATTCTCTCTTCATAAGTCATAGAGACATCAGCTTTCTGCTCTAGTCAGTGAAATTTGTAAAATATTTACACGTCCGTCATGGGGTGTTTAGAGATATATGATGACGAGCCTGATGGTGAGTTTTGTTCATGCATTGCATAAATCTGATAAAACCTACTGATAATATCGTTTGTTGATTATTTTAAAGGCTTATTTATAGTTATTTTTGAGATATTGTTACAGAAATAAGGTATTTTATCTATTAATTTAATATTTCGATTTATGATCCTCCCTCTGTTGTCTTCGCCACGGATTATGAACATTGGATCGTTGACACAAACAATAAGATTATAGTGCTTACATACGTGCTTCTAATAGTTAATGAAAACATCGAAATCTAAATTTTTGTACGGCTACCTTCCCTAAAATATGACATGGAGTGCAGCACGTGTTTTCTGCGCAGCAGCTGAAGAAACCTTAGAAATATTTATAATCCGCTGTTGGTTCTGTTCCGGTGCTCTTGCAGTGACGTAGCTTTTCTTCATTATGAATTGTTATAAGTGATAACACAAAGAATGGTGTTCCATGTGTTATTACAGTGAAGTAAAGATCAGGCCTGCTCCATTTGACGCATTTTTTGGAGCGTCTCAGAGGTATTGTTCTGAAATAAGTGCATGTGTGAAAATGGTTTATTACTTAGCAACGATTATTGAAGAACAATCGTGTGCGATTAGGTGTTGAGGTTTCGCTTTAAAAGGATTTTTTGTATCTAATGTACCGTTTTAATTTTTCATTTACGTTCAGATGAAGCAGCTCCATGAAATTACATTCCTGGGTACTTTTCCTTTATTATTTTTCATCACATTCTTTTAAAATGCCCCTAGTGAAGTGAATTTTAATTGCTTATCTTAGTATTAAAGCGAAACTTAAGTTTGAAATGGGAAATTCTATTACTTTGTTTCTTAGGTTTAGATGAAAAGTAGTTATTAATTGAGAGTTTAGAGATAGTTGCTCTGAGACGCAGATCTCGACTGTCTTGAACAAACTCAAGCCTCGTCTTCAGTGTTGCCTAGATATCTTGCTTCATCTCGTTACGTGTTTAGACTGACGTTGCCGTTAATTAGTGCAATACACCTTTAGAAAATGTGAATTAGTGCCGTAGCTTCAGAGGAGTTTCAGAACAAAACGACAACCCCGCGTGCTATTGTGTAAGACAGTGTTTATAGCGTTCAGAATTAATGGCATCCTGTCACAGTACCCCACGTGCTATTGTGTAAGACAGCGTTTATAGCGTTCAGAATTATTGGCATCCTGTCACAGTACCCCACGTGCTGTTGTGTAAGACAGCCTTTATAACGTTCAGAATTATTGGCATCCTGTCACAGTACCCCACATACTGTTGTGTAAGACAGCGTTCAGAATTCTCGACATCCTGTCACAGTTGTGAACCCATCTGCGGTTTTAGCGACTGGTTTGTCTCACTTATTTGATTTTTAGAAATTCACGTATAAATGAGGAAGACTAGTTTCATTTAAGGCCGATTTTTTGTGCAGTATGCTTTATCAAGCCACTTCAGCGTTAGAAATAACTTATCGCTGTAACGGGCATTGTGAATATCTTGAAAAAATTTATGCGCGATATCTTTTTAGTTTTAAATTATGAAAATTTTTTCATTTTAGTTATACGTTTGTTTAATTTGGAAAAATAAATGGAAATAGGAATCGCGTATATCGCTTCCAAACGCTGCAGTGCTTCCAAAACATTCCTTAGCTTCAATTTCTTATGGTCATTATTTTATACGTGCACTTCCCTGAAACTTGATATTTTACACTACCTACTGAACTCGTACCCTTTCACGACGAACGTTCCCATTCTGAAGCAGCACAGAACGAGTTCTATCTGGTCCAAGTGTGTCGTTTCGTATGAGTGCATGGACGAGCTTTTAAGAGAGCACTGCTTGTGTTCTGCATCTTCAACATGGTCGTGTTTCGAAATTCATGTCTGTGCTAACTTTGCACCCATATTGGGTTATTTCCTAAGTCGAAAATTATACCAGGACAACTTCTTAATTCGTGGAGTACATTTGATTACCTTTTGGCTTATTTTACTAATTCAATTTTGCGAGAAACTTACAAGTTGGGAAATCCTGTCTATTGTCGGAAAGAAGTAGGAGAATGACGGGATTTTACGTTATTTAAAGGTATACGTCTGAGTCGAGGTCACATGATCGTAACGTGTGACATTTGTAACTCGTGATATCAGTATTTTTGGTCATTCATTTTTCATCCCTTGCTTGTCTGACAACAGCTGGTGTAGTTATGTAACTATGCTTCTCTGTGATGCTTGGTTTCACCATAATAACACGCTCCTTGCTATTTCTGCAATTAAGTAGAGAACTTGAACTTAGACCAATTGCGTTCGTTTAAATGCATGTGAGAAGACGAGCTTCTATGCATTGTGCCTGGATGGATGGGACGAATGCCCGTACCTTGAAAAAATCAGCGATAGATGATTTAACACGTTGAAAAATACATGTAGCACATGACTGTAAAAAGATAAATTTGTGGTTGTGTTACAGTGGTTTCGTATGCGGAATATACGAATAATTCTTAGCCTACTTTCTTCTGAAGAGTACCATTACTCTCTGTGATATAATTTTGTTATAAAACGTCTGAAACGTATAGGGTCAATTGTAGTCGGGAATCAACTTCACCTTGTGCTTGAAAAACAAAATGTTTGAACAATGTTGTAGCATGAACGATGCGTACTTTTGAAAAATAGTGTATTCGTCATTTTTAAAATGAATTCGACTTTTTCGGGCCTGGAACGTTCAAAAAGGAAGTTTTTCAAATGATTCATCAATAATTGTTCTTCCAGATTCAACTATCAAGGTTACCAAGTCAGAAATTGGATAAAAAACTCAACTGCTTACTTGACTCCAGCTCTAACTTGACCGCTACTAGAGACTGCTATCTTAGAACAGCGATAAATAAAATTCGAAGCCTTTGTCAAAATTCTTCCCTAACGAATCCTTGACTCGAAAAGATAGCAGGGCCCGATAACCTGGAAAAATGATGGCAAACTGCTTGAAGCTGATCGGTATGTTAAAAATTAACCCATTAAATAGTCACTACTAGTATGGGTAACGTATGGTTGTTTTCCAACAATTAGTGTTATGATATGTAATTTTTCAACTCTTAAGATTTGTACCATTTGCCACCCGTAACCTGAATTTTTCTGAAAATAACATTCAGGACGTCAGTATTAGCTTAAAATCTCTTCGATTTTGTCCTCATATCGTTGCTTTCATTGTAGTTGAAAAGGGTAACAGTTCACTGAATGCGTAGGTCTGGTCTTTTCCTCTTATTTTTTGTGATGTATCAAATTTCAGTGGAGAATGGACTTATCGTGATTGTGATACGTATGGCGTTTGTTAGTCATCTGTTGGGATGGGAAATATTGTTCACTTGATCAACAAACTAAATTATAAAATTTCATATTTTGGATGTTATTATAATTGTTGTATATGTTCCGGTATCAGTGTATATCCTCGTTTTTCCATAAAAATCAAGTCCCTTCCATATCCCATGTCCGGCGCCTTTTCTCCGAGTCTTGTCAATGACAGAAACTGAGCTGTTGTGAGTCAGGTCACTCCACCTCACGGAAGAACACGTGACTCATACTTAGTCTTGTTTTATGCGTCCTTTGAAGAATTGATTTTTCTTCCTTGCCCGAGTTTGTGCAAAAAGAACTAAGCAAGCTTACTGGTGTAAGTAACCGTGTAGGATATAAACTCTTTCTCTTCTTTTAAATTCAGGAATTTAGAAAGTTATCCTAAATGTCGAAAAGGGGATTCCGTTTCCTTGTCAGTTTCAAAATTATGTTTTGAGTAATATTAGTAGAATTCTGAAATTTCTAACAAATTTCTTGTGTCAAGCATTTTAACACCGAACTCAAACTCGTAGAGCGTGACCTTCTCTTCTGCGTGTGGTCGTCACCATGGCTACACTCACTGCAGCCATCAACATTCGTTGCTATGGGGACTGAAGCAACAACGATTCATAATTACTGTATAAACCCGTTGCATCAGAATGAATCGGAAATTGCTTAGCATTACTGCGTGAAATCATACGACCCCCCTCCTATTCGAGGCGTTGCTGATCGTGTTTGGATGTAATACCAAGCTGGCTAGCGCCTCTACGATCCTCAATTAGATTATTTTAAGCTCTTTTCATTGCAAAATTATTTTCTAGCTACTTCAATAGGCTATCGTATAGATATCTATTGTCGACTTGATCAGTTTATTGCGTTTGGAAAACGCTTTTGATCTCTCCACGTGCCCTGTTTTCTATTATTTCGTTGGCAGCCTAATTTCTGTTAGTGGCATTGACGTTCTACTAGTGTCACTTTTCTCCTTCACCCTGTGCCATTTTACTCGTATTGCTCCACTATCTTTACACAATTTCGCGAGTTTCATTACAGAAATAAATAAAATTGATTATCATGAATATTGACGCAGTCATCTTTCATCTGAAGTAGCTCGATAAGGTTCGTTTTCCTATCACTTGTGAGTGTTGTCTCGTTATCGGAACAGAAATAATGCAGCTACTGCCCACGAGCGAACAGTGTGCCTGCATTTCGCTAGAAAGCTGTTTTGCATCTGAGCACGAGGCCAATATTCAGATTTTAAATCACAGATACGCCTTCGGTGCCTTACGGTTGAGTGGTACCATTTCAGTTGATATTTTTATTAAGTCTTCATTAACAGTGTTTTTCGAGTTTTCCTGACGCAATCAAAATACATGACTTATTGATGTGGATAATTTTCAGAGATATTAGTAGTTTACTGTGTATTCAACATAATTGAAAAAGTTTTGTAATATTTTCTTTTATTCACGTGGAGTTGAATCAGCTAATCAATATGCTTCAAGAGGCGTACCTTAAGATTTAGAGAATATCTGTATACGTGACATGGCTCTCGCTGTATTAGATTAAACATATGCATTTTTTTCTCGAATAACGTGATGAAACAGAACTCCCTAAGCTTGCAAGAAAGTTGGAATATATTTAATTTCAAACTATCGTGTTGCATTTCACGTGTTAGATAACCTGGTACGATTTTATGTGTTTGTCATTTTCACAAGCTTGTACGAAGTTTTTCAAGCTTGTCACCCTGTCCAGGGTTTGTCACCGTGTCCTGACTGATTTAGTGAAGATACTCGTAGATTCTCAGATGTGTAGGGCCAGTTGCAAAACTTTGCAGTGAAGGCGAAAGTGACAATTCATAGCTCATTACTGGAATAAAGAAGTCTTGCGCGTACTAATTAATCCGTATGTTTCTCCCAAACATTGTATCACAAGGCGCTGTTGCCATATGAATTGACGTTTAACAACAAATTAATTGTTTAAAAGTCAGGTCGGATCAGCTTTTTGACGTCAGACCAAAAAATTTGTGGTCAAACAATAGTACCACTCCGTGTGTTTGGGTCTTCAAAAAATTTCATTTTATTTGTGACCTCTAATTTTTTATAAAAACGATTATTTTTAAAGCAAATGATTTGGATTTTGTCTATGGGGGCTGTAGAGACCATAAAGCAACGCCTTACGTCCTGCTCTAGTCTGTCTGCTACGTCGTCTCTGTATGATGTACGGGTGCATACATTGGAAAGTTTAACTATTGTAAAGAATTTCACTTTTAAAGAGTAACTCTTCCCAAACAAATAGGTTTACAGTAAATGTACGCCTCATAACCGTAACTGCACATCAGCTGAGAAAATATCCCATGACAAAGTCGCATTTGAGATGCCGTGGAATGTCAGTTCGCTTCGTTAAAACACCAACAAATATTTGAACCTTGTTGTACGATCTTCTGCCTGCCTCCGCTGCCAATTTTTGGTAGGCCTTAGCATCTAATTGTAACCTAGTTGGTCACGGTAATTTTTTAGGCATTCGTTCGTCACTAGTTGTTTTTATTCTTAGTTTTATTGTTGAAAGTTTTGTGCCGACACTGTTTGGCCTGTTAAGGCTTTACGTGATTTAATATATTCATGAGGACTGCACAAGTCCTAGCTTATCATGTGTTTATGTCTCATCTTTTGGTCTTCTGAAATCTCTTTGCTTTTCAAAATTGTTGTACTTGGTTTCATTTTGCTGGTGGTACTTGATAAGGAAACCAAGAGTATAGAAATTATGCCGTATGAATGTAAGCATTATCGAATTTGATGTAAAAAAAATGTTGATTTCACCAGCATAAATCACCCGTATACTTGAAAACACATCACTAGCTTGTGGCCCTAATAACAGGCATTTAACTGAACATTCGTATGCTGAGTTGGTTCGAACAACCTAAAGGCTAAAAGCAAACGTTTGCACTTAACGCGCCATTTTTTACAATCACACTGGAATGTTGTGAAAAAATGCAACACACGTGATAGAGTAAATTGTTCAGCAGTAGAGATCAAGAAGTTCTATAATTTAATGCAAATATGATCACTAATTTTCATGGCGCACAAAGTATTGAAGAAATACGAGACCACAGCAACTGTACCAGCAATACTGTACTGACTTACAGTGTTGGGTAGAATTGTGACCAGTTACAGAATCCATGAGATCCAAAATCCAATTTGCGTTTGAAAAGTTCTAAAATCGTTCTAATCCTGATGTGCGTACAAGCGTTGCTAAATTTTAGTCCAATAAAAAACGCCCCAATGAGCACTGAAATTTATCCATTTGTTTTAAAGGGGTTTTTTCGTAAGAAGTGAGAAATCACTGCAGTATTTTTACAATGTATTTTTTTCATGTGGTTGTCGAGAAGTAGCAGCAATGCGGTTGAATTTCACGAGTCAGTTAGGCTAGTGATGCGGTAACACGTGGTCTCTGTCATCAAGAAGTTAGCCATGCGGCCCATGCCTTATTTCTTTGGTTTGTTCCATTCTATCTTGCCTTCTTTACTTCAATGAAATACGTTTTTTGCTGTGCTGTAGCGTTTTGAAACAATTGCGTATCGAATTTTCGCATTTAGTGGTTACGCGAGGTACGTTTTCGTAGTTAATGCGATACATCATTATTGAAATTAATATTTTTGTTTTGTGCAGAGAGCACGATGGTGACCATGGGCTGCAACCTGACGCTGAGCGACAGCAGTGAGATGCTTAAACAACGGATGGCTCAGCTAAACCAGCTACGCAAAACCAGGCACTTCTGTGATGTCGTCCTACAGGCAAGTGGACCAATGCTCGTGCCCATCGGGTTTATTTTGTTTACTGCATTGCGTCACCTATCGTTGCTATTATCTGTCGCACTCAACCTCTGTCCGTAGTCACACTTGCTTGTTAACACTTCAGTTCTGAGTTCTATAATTCGACAACTTTTCTCATATGTACTGTACATACACTTTATAGGATGCACTATTGCTTAGCTCGACTCATTCAACTTACGTGACATTCAAAGCTCATCTGCGATCCACAATGCTTATTTTTCTCTTGAAATCGACTCGAGCGACTAATACACAGACGCCCCATAACGCTGGCATTTGATAAGTTATTTTATTGCATCACATCGTGACTCCCAATGGCAAGACCTCATGTCAAAAACCTGTCCTGCATGGTAAAGGTTTCGTATTACTTCTAAATGCACGATTTCTAATGAAATCACGAGACATAGCACTATCATACCCTTAAGACAAATGAATTTATGATGATCGCGTCTAGGGTTTACCTATGGACCATATGATGCTGCATCACATGATGATAGAGTAAATCCCTTTGTAGTGTTTTGATACCCCAAAACATTAGGGTAATGCAGAATTTGAACGAATTTCATGATTATAACATTTAAATTATTTATACTTGTATAAAATATAGATGCAGGAAATGTGCTGTTTCATTCTCCCAACTGACACAGTATCAGTTCTTGACACTTCTGTGATCTCGTCTTACGAGCTGGTGTGAATCATAAAAGTTTCTGGAGACACAGGCGAGATGCATACATATTTTTTCCGATTTTTTTTAACAGCTGTTTCTTTATAGAACTTCGTACGAAATTCAAAAAGTATTTCGTCAATCACTCACACATTGAATGCATAACAAAAATATCGTAGGTCCTAACCCTTCCGTTACTTTCGTGGCCTTTCATTCTGTTGTCATTTCAAGTACTTGCGATGCTTTCTCAATTTTGCGCCAGCAAAACTAAAAACAAATCCTGTGCATCTAGTGCCAGTTTACCTTCAGTCTCCGTTTTAGAACTCGCAAACATCCTGTGATCTCGATTACCACGTCCTCTACGCTATTTCGAGCTTGCATGCTGATGGATAACCTTTGATTTTTCTTCCTCCTTGAAGTTTAGCTATTCGTTTATTGATGATGCATGCAAAAAATTAGTATACATAAAGACCTTTAATTTATATGATCAGTGTGGTGCCCACTGATCATATAAATATATCATATAAATATCAGGATATCACGAGTACATATATTATATTGTTATCAGTGAACTATGAGTTCTTATCAAACGCGTTAGGAATTTTCGTTAACAAATATAATTTATTACGATTGATTTGCTGGTCTTGATTAAAAAGTTATTATTTCTATTACATTCTCTATTAATTCCCATGTGTGCAGGTGGGAACAGCTGAAATTCACGCCCACCGCTCCGTGCTCGCCTGCGCCAGCCCATATTTTTACGAACTCTTCACCACGGATGACAACCAGAAAACCGCGCGCGAGGACAAGGTGGCTTATTAATCGAGTGCATTACCTATCAAATATTAATGTGAATTCAACATCTTACGTTTGACCAAAACAATTCAGGCATTATGATCATCACAGATGCTTATTCACTGTCTTCTAACCTATTGTAAAGTTTCAGTATTTATGAAATTATTTTGACCATTCTCAGTGTTGCTCTTCATTTACTGATGTCATTGAATTCATGTGTTTTGTGAGGTACAGCCCTAGGTACTTAATTTAACTTGTGACTGCTTTATACAGGTAGTGTACAAGCTGAGCGGCAGCTTCGAACAGGACTCCCTGGAGAAGTTGGTGCACTACGCTTACACAGGGGACCTGGATTTGTCGCCGGGACTCGTGCGCCATGTTTATGTAGCTGCCAACAAACTCAGGGTGAGGAGTGGGCCTCTATGTCACGATTCAAGGTTGTTATATTTATTTAGACTTGCCCTACTATTTATGAGGTGCATTTAGATTATAGCATCTCCGATGTTTATTCTAAAGGCTGGAAACAAAAACAAGCGCTTTGTTTTAAAATGCTCGTGCACCCGTAAATGTATGACAAAGATGATAGCACTGTACTGTACACAAAACTCGATTGGCAGTGGGGAGAGTGAGGATTCTTTTTGTTACTTAAAATGCCGACGTTTTCAATACAAGAACAACGTATAATCGTTTATTTTTTGTATTTGAGCGATAAAATGCCACTCAAATAATATACGTATATATATTATTTGAGTAGTAGTGTATTCCTTGGCCATATTCATATTGACTCGCCATATTTATATAAGTTGTTATATTTTTATAAACTAGCCATATTCATATAAAGTCGTTATATTTATACAAACTCTTTATATTTATATAAACTCGCCATATTTGTGTGGACTAGCAATATTTAGATAAATTTGCAATGTTTATATAGATTTGCTTCATTTACATATACTCGCTATATTGTATAAACTCACCATACTTATATAGACTCCCTTATATAGATTCACTATATTTAAGCGACCTCACCCTATTGAAAAAACCTCGCCCTACTTAAATAACCTTGCCATAGTTTTATAGACTCTCCATACTTGCGTGGACTCGGCACACCTATAGACTTACGCATGTAGGTCGTGCTTCATGCTACGTTGCCACCTACATGAGTGAGGAGCGGGCTGCAGTGTTGTCTGGGAACATGAACCACATTTTGTTGCCACTTCTTAACTCGTGATGAGTCCTGTGCCTTTGTTTCACGCTGGTGTTTGATCTCTCTGTTCTCTGCCATCGCTGACGAACGTTTTAATTCATTGCAGCGTGGTTGAATGGGGAAATCGTTTAATTTTTTCTTTCAGTTGATGAATAGCTATCAACGAATAATATCTTCAAATACTATCCGTGTAACACTGTACAAGCCTAAGGAAATTACCATTTTATATCAGAATTACTTTTACAAGCGAAAACCATATAAGTTCCCGAGTACAGTTAATATTTAGTAGTTTTTGGTTTCTTAATATCACATTTTATATGTATATCGTAAATAATAATACCATTGTTGTTTATTGTAACGGATTTCTTACTGTTATATCACAGATGGAGCAAGTGGCGCGATCGTGCGGCCAATACCTCGTGTCTCAGCTCACCACTGAGAACTGCCTGTCCATGCGCACCATCCCTGGCATCGCCAACGACCCTGTTCTGGTTGAGAAGCTTGACCACTACATCCAGCAGCAGGTACCTCTTCGAATCCAGACCAACTTATTTGTTTGCCTCTGTGATTAGTATCAGACGCTCCTCTATATAGTCGAGCTATTTTTTCAGATTTACATGAAATTCGAATTTCGAATTTTTTAAAAACCTAGATGCTGCATGTCCTGTACAAACCAGTTTACCGGTGTCATTAGAAATACTTCCAGTACGTAGTTTCGTTTAGCTTTCGAGGAACTGGAATGTTTCAGGTGCCAGAATTCACACATCTCTTGACAATGTAACAGGAAGTGCACCATTTTTAAAAGGCCCAAAACTGCCGTCTGACTTCAACCTACTTTCTATGAATTGTATTTTTAAATCTTTTTTCCATATTTGAATGGAGTCTAATTAAATAATATATTTAAAATTCGTATCATTTCACCGATCTCGTAACGCTAGGTAGATTCCAGTTTTGAGTTTCTGCCTATTTTATTACCTTCTACAACTTCCCTAATTTGTGTATGAGCTTAGGTACGCGTGCGTGTAAGCGAAAACTTGGTCGGGGTGTGATAACTTGAAGTACGTACAGATTTCCAGAATTTGCCACTGCTTTAGATAACATTTATCGGCGTTGACAGATGGACCTGGTGCGTGTAAGCAAAGACACTGGCGGGGTGTGCCGCCTGCAGGTGCGGATGATGCAGTGCACGGCCGACGACGCCTCCATCACCAGCCACGCTCTCTGCACCCTCGTCCTGGAATGGATCCGACGACAAATGGAAGAAGAGGATATCACACTGGAGGCGCTCAAGGAAAAGGTGAGTGGACTTGCAACTTCCTTAATTTTGTCCTCGCTACATTTTTTAAAATATAATGTTCAAATTTCTTCGTTCTAACATGTTACGAGAAAACGTTTCTTGTTCATTTAGTCGAATTTATCTGCATAGTTTTGAATAAAGAAATTGGTTAAGTTTGCAACTTTAAAATATTTTGAAATTCTTGAAATGTTTCGCGTATTTTTTTTTTAAAGTGCTTTCATTATTTCTTTATGTATCGAGATAGATACATCTGAATGCGGATAATTTTTACCTATTTCTTTTTGTTGCAGAAACATTTGTTGTATTTGAACATCGACAACTCCTTACATGACTGCAGTGATATCCGCACAGGAGATGCTCAGGATACAGAGATGGTGCAAGACTACAAGAAAATTTCACGCAAGCTCTCCAAGACAAATTTGAAGGTAAACCTACTGACTCTTCTATGTACTTTTCAGTTGTTCGGAGTGACTGGCAAATTTTGAGAATATCAGACGATATTTTTATGTAGTACTGTTCATATTTGACAGGGTAACAGGTTTGATGATTTTATTCAGTTGATGAATAAAAACGCAAACAAATGTTTTGTGACATATCTACTACAAATTAATTTGGTCGTAAGTGCCTCCACCATTTCAATGGACTTTAGTCATGCTGGCACTGTGTGAAGCTTGTTTTCTTTTCAATATTGATATATCATTTATAATTCTATCTTTCGCAGGTATCGAAGAAAATTACGATGGGGCTGCACCCCACAAAGCCCCGAATGATGCTGTACTCACGCAGCATCTCTGATGAGGAGGACGCGCAGGACGCTGAGTGGAAGCTCATAGCACACGCTGAAGTCACTGGTGCGTTCAGTTTCTCCAGTGTTCCTTTTACCTCTAAAATTGTGTTTAAGAATGTTAACTGTTGATTTTTACCGCAGTGTGTACTGTAATGGTCAACTTAACAGTGATTAATTATGTGCTTTGTGTCTTCTATCTTAAAATGTAAAGTTATGCATATCGATTTTAGGTAATAAATGTGGCAAATTTTATCTTCTGATGTGTCATTTTCGTTGCGAATATTACTGGTAATTGAAGTTGCCAATCACTGTAGAAATAATGGCTTCGTTTAATGTAAATACTTCTAGTGTTATTCCTCACTGTTTCAGAGCGTTCGTATTTGGCGATTGTGACATTGAACGGCGTGGTATCTGTAGTGTCCATCATGCAAGTCGTGAATCCGCCCTCCCCCACCTCCCGCACCCCTCATCACTCCCGTCCTGCCAGCGTCGAGAAAGTGGACAGCTACACCCTTATTCCTCACATGGCCAGCTCAAAGTGTGGCAGCGGCACAGGCAACTTCAATGGAATGCTACTGGTTGCTGGAGGCTACGACAGAGGCGAGTGCCTCAAGGAAGTTGAGGCTTATTCACCCAAAGACAACACGTGGACTAAGCTGCCCGACATGCGGCAAGGTCGTGGCCGATTCGATCTCACGATTGTGAATGGCATTGTTTACGCCGTGGGAGGCTGTGATGGCTCCAGGGAGCTGAATTCTGTCGAGGTCTTCGCCACTGGAGCCAAGCGGTGGACTAATGTTGCTCAATTGCCCCTCGCCCGCTCCAACACAGGTGGGTAAATAAATTCTACATTCTTTATTTAATAACTCAAAGCTCAGCTATGACAGAGTTTTTATCCCTGTGGCAGCATTGAAGTCAACTTTTTACGCTTCAGAGGTTTTTATTTTGCCCTAGATCACTGCCTTGGTGCTGCAGCTAGTACATCATTTCTTCAACAGGTTTTTTGTATTTACGTGCTCAGTTTCTATTAGTAGATTCTAATTCTATGGTTTCTTGTTCAAATAGTGAAGGATAATTTTCTGGCTTATTTATTTTTTGGGTCTTCTAGTGAGTTTCTCTGTTTGTGCATGATACACGTGGGCTTTGGTCTCCCTTTGTTTTCCTCAAGTCCTTCCTTTCCATTCTTTCTCTGTATAGTATCCAGTTTGTCGATCTGCTATCTTGCCAATTTGTTTCCAGTGACTTCCGCCACAGAATGCCAACGATAAAGAAAACCTCAAAAATAGGACTTCATCAAAGCATTCCTTTCTACAAAGCTGCATGACTGTTTTCTATGTTTAATGTTGATTTCTGTGGATTTGCTTTTATTTGCAATAGTAGAATAATACCCAGCTCATCAAGGTGTGCGTGTTCTAAAGTCTCCGAGGTGGTATTTTTGCATGGCATAAACTCCACAGGCAGCAATGCCGCGGTGTATGCGTGCCCACAACACGTCCTCAAAATCCATGGTCAGACATCACGAGTTCGCTTCGTGCCAAGTCTAAGGAAAGTATTGAAATATCGCAATGATAATGTATTTGCTTCGCATTCTCCTGGCCATATTTGAAGTTATCATCTAACGCTGATGTGTTCCCCATTTCCTCCCTGCAGGGCTGAGGCGTCCACTGAGCGTCTTGGCATTTTCTGTAGATTAGGTCGTTTTTCAGAGCGCCCTTCTCAAGTGATGATCATCTTATTTCAAACCAGGATTGGAATAAAATATTATTTTATCCTCATCTAATAAATGTCCTGGTGAGTAATGATGTTTTGTGGGCGATTGAAACAAATGCCTGAGTTGTAGATAATTAATTGGTTGTAAATCAGCCATGCTTTTCTTTTGTTTTCAGGAAGCTGATTGACATTCACTCGTGTGTGGTATCTCACTTCTTTTCAAGCTTTAAAAAGCAAGTATATTTTGGCGCAAATTTTAAACAGAACAGTTTTGAGATGGGCTCTTGTAACTCTACCTGTCTTCTTACCAAGCAGTCGCCACTGCTTCTCAAAGGCTTTCGTAACATTCTTTTTTCTGCGATAACGCTTTCATGTGCAGAATGTAAGCGTTCTGTAGGTTTTAATATATAATTGAACTATATCTTCCTCACTTCTATCCATTTCTGAATCATAATATTTTATTAGATGTGCGAGTCTTTTTTTCGTACGTGTTGAATTTTTTTTTTCGTAGAAAGTGTGGATGCAGACGACGGTAACTTACGCTTGCGATGTGGGAGAATTCTTTTTTCATACGGGTCTGGTGTGTCATAACTGGCTGGTAGTTTGCTTGGATGTCCGTTGTGTTTGAAAGAACTCAAAATGTTAACGTCTATCGCAAGCGCTCCTTTATTTTCATTTCGATTATTGTCATTCTGAACATCTATTTACTTGAATACTAGTTTTAGTAATGAATTTCATTTTTTGATTTCATTTACATGTCGGTATGTTTTACAGCGGTGATGATGATCGTCTCTGCAGCTGTAAACAACAGTCAAAATTTCTCACTCCTTTTGTCACAATCTTCTAAGTAATCAATGTAGTTTTCTTACAGTTTTGATGAGTGGTTCAATTGTAGTATTGGTAACGAAGGATTTAATTTTTCTTAAATTTCAATGGTTTGGTTGACAGTTCAAATAGTTCAGGTAGTTGTTCCAGTAACTGTGAGTGTAGTCAAATAAATTTAAGAAATATAATTGTAACGAGGTCATTAGAAGTCACAAATCGTGCATTAAATAGTTAGTATTGAATTAAAGCTTAATATTATGTATTTTTTCGGAAGCGTAAGTGGAGTTAATATTTTACCTACAGAATATAACCAATTATTCGAAATAATGTTCAAAAAATTTACTTCGAGAGTGTTTTATATAGCTTACTTTCACTACAAGGTCAGCTTAGGTCATAATGATGAGTGAGGCAGGTGTCTAGTAGCTCTGGTCTAGAAATACGTTCATTTTCCCGGCTGGGCAAGATGATAGTAGGAAAACTGGAAGACTAAGACTACTTTCAAGATCACAAGTCCTACAGTTGGGAAAGAAAATTTGGGGCTTGACTGTAGTTGAAATACTGAGAGCCTGATTAATTTCTGGATCAGAATGGTGATTGTTGGCATACTGGAAGACTATGACAGAAATGGATCAAAGAGGCAGTAGTTTCGGAGCTGGTTTTGAAGAAAAGAAATTGAAAGCATTGATTTAACTCAAATTCGTTTTATATAGGAAGAGTTTTCTTCAAAGTATCTTGTATTTTTTTCCTCATAGTAAGAAGTGTTGTAACATAGTAAGAAGTAACTGTACGACTTCCTTCTAAATGTTAATCAGTTTCCTTCAATACCGTTTCAATGCTTTATTTTGGCTCATAACTACTTATTCTTGCATATATTATCTAATTTTTTGCTGAAGGTCTCTATAGTGTTATTGTGTGCTCTGATGGTTTCTTTCTAGCTCGGAACGCAAGAAAAAAAAACTTTTAAGGAGGGGGGAAGTTTAATCTAAGAAACTATGTATTGGGAATTCTACGAGTATTTTGTAGGTGCCTAAGTTTATACTTGTATGCATCTTTTACAGTCAGACGATCAAATGAAAAATAGTTTTTACGTATGCTTAACTCTCGCTTATTATTTAATGTACATTCTTTTCAGTGACGTCTTGTTCATACGGAGAGTCAAGTTGTATTAACCAATTTTCACAATTCCATATTTCGCCTTTGAGCAGGAGTGTGCAGTGCAAACGGCAAGATCTACTGTATTGGTGGCTGGAACGGATATTGCGGCATCAAGCAGTGCGACGTTTACGAACCTCAGACCGACTCTTGGACAACCGTCGCTCCCCTGCACACTGGTGAGCTGTTAGCCGTTGGTCTGCGGTCACATTTGGGATTATATCGAGGAATTCAATGTCCTAATACTCGTATTTACTGTGTTGAAGAATATGTGGCAGTTGGAATGATGCAAGATTAAAATGCTAAAAAACTGTAAGCAGCCCATCCTCGTTCTTTTACGAGTTCGAGTCTGTACAGAGGTAATTCTTGTTGTAGAAAATTCGTCCCGAGAAATTGGGACGGATTAAGATGCACTGTGATTTGGGATATTCCCTGTTCATCTCAGTACGTATAACTAACTGTGGGCATTTCTTCCATGAAATCTTATTTTCAAAAAGGTGCTCGTAACATAATTTAAATAAAATCATAATGAAGTATGAAGAGGTCGCTGGAGTTACCTATGAAGCTAAATCTGTTAACGTAGATATTGTAATTGACACAGATAAAATTAATTTGGTAACGTTTCAATTTACTAACTGAAAACTGCACTGTCATAAAAAACTGGTCAGATTTCTTTGAATCGTACAAATAAACTATTTTAGATTAATTTTTAATATTGAGACTTTATCACTGGTCTAAAAAAATACTTGGATTTCGTGAATTGGGATTGCTTGTACTCGTGAGATTATATCTACGTTCTGTATTGTAACTTACATGTAAGTCTTCCAAATTGGCTTGCTCTCTTAACTACACGACATTCAATTAAAGAATGTTTGTAATGTATCCATGATAAATACTTGTACGATTGTAATTGAAATCTAAAATCAGCGCCGGAAAAATAACCACGTGTTATGTCAAGCAGGACCAACTCCGCTGTTTTTTGTGGAGATAATCATTGTGAACTAAGTCATTGAAGCAGTTATGGTTTCATTGTTTTATGTGTCCCTCCACCAGGCCGGTACCAGGCAGGGGTTGCTGCACTGGGCAGCAACGTATACGCAGTGGGTGGATGTGATGCCTGGAATTGTCTCAGCTCCGTCGAGGTGTTGGACACGGAGCTCAACGTCTGGAGGATGGCCTCCCCTATTGGCACTCCAAGGAGGGGACATGGCCTTGCTGTGTTCAAAGGTAAGATTCACAAAATGGGTCATATCCACGCTGGCAGAACTCATTACTTTAAGTTTAATTTCAGAGCAAATTTGAAGGAATGTCAGACAGCAACGATATTTGAATGGGGAGTACTTGGGGAGAATATTTCAAACGAATGTAGTTTCTTTTTAACTTGAAAGCAATCTGAAGGCCGTATTTACTTGCAGTCGGTATTCCCCCGTAACTGAGTCTCCGAATTTAATTTGTTAGCATTTCAAGGAGACTGGTTTTTCTGAAATGAATTCAACAATTAATTTTCTTGATTTCTTAGGTATGTAAAGTTATTGTTATCACAATTACGGGTATTTTTTTAAAAAATAACCGAACTTATGTATATCTCGTCGTGGGTTTTATTTTTTGTTAATACTCTTATTTTAGCAGTTTGATTTATTTCGACTTCCTTAAGACTATCTAATTAATCAAGATTAATCTCTGTTAATCTAAATCTTTTGTTCCTCAGGGAAGCTGTACATGATGGGGGGTTCAGACGGCACGCAGTCTCTGTGCTCGACAGAAATATTTGATCCAGACACTAACAGCTGGTCTCCTGGCCCTTCCATGACCACCTGCCGGGCCAACGTGGGTGCCGCAGTCGTCGACGGAAAGCTCTATGCTGTCGGAGGCTTCTCAGGTCTGTAGGTTTACTCGTATTCATCAACTCTACAGCTCTTCGTCAACTTTTTGGGATAATCAGATTTTTATATGTACTATTGTTATTATTTCCAGTAATCCATTTTGTAATTTATCGCTCAAAACAATTCAAAGAGTTTCTTTTGAAAGTTTTTTTTATTTTCAGGTAAAAATTTTCTGAACAGCATCGAATATCTGGACCCTGAGACTATGGAGTGGACGAACTTCACGCCGAAGCCAGAGGGATACAAGAGCAGGAAGACTAGCAGGTGCATGACCAATGGCGGTGGTGACGAGGAGTCTCGCTCTGAAACACAGGAAGACTGTTCTGCCAGCGAGCTGGACACCAGCATCCCTGAGGAACTGGAACCTGTGTCGTCCTGTGGAGAGACCGTCGCTGTCAGCGGAAT
>VCRD01003262.1:28289-65067 GCA_006783055.1 Trinorchestia longiramus | reverse complement strand
CAGGCAAACTGTTCTGGCAAGACTTGGCATCTACCGCAATGCAGCTATGCACTCCTTTCGCGCGCCGCACTTAACGTGTTAAGAGAAAGAATGTAGTCATGCAACTAGTATTCCTCCGGATGAATTGCTGTGAAAAGTTTGCGGGATTACATTGCCAAGAACAAATTCATATGAGTTATTGATAGAAGCCAACCAGTACACGCTGCCACTTACAAGCATCGTGAGCTATAACGCTCCAATTAAACTGAGAAAAATATCCAATCTACATTAAAATCTTTTAATTCTTGAAACTTGACGCGACAAATGAAAGAGGCTGAGATGAAACAACACTATGAATACCAGCGCATAAATTTTGATATGAATTGATCACCCATTTTCTTGGTGTGATAATTTGTGTATAAATACATTCAAAAACTCTGTGAATGATTTGAGGTCAGTGCTCTTTAGTGAGGTCACGTTTGTTCGATAAAGCAGGTGTCTCTTGTTCATCATCTGGAGACGGCCGCGTACCAATACTTGTGTGGTTTACAGTGGGCGTAAGTATGAAGTTCCCTTGGCATGATGTCGGTCTGAGACAGTGTTGCCAAGTTGCAAGAAATTTCAGTACGTCTACAGACATTTTGAATCCAAATCCAAGATATACGTAACATTTAAAGTAATATCAGGCAACCAAAGCAGTGCGATATAGGCAGAAACGTCTATGCATGAATGTTTAATGATGTGATGGGAAAAATACCACTCAAGGTGTTTGGGTTGTCGATTCAGAATATTTCTACTCTTAAGTTGGCAATACTTAAAATAATCGACGAACCAGTATGGCGCGGGCAAACCTTGTGTGTGTGTGTGTATGAGTGATGTGTGCACCTCGCTAGAATTTGAAGCCTGTATTAATGGCTTTTGTATAATAAGCATGGAGGATATTCCGTCTTCTCTAAAGATGCTTCTAATCAAAAATGTTCGCTAGTGGCATTAGAGTGTCAGGAGTAATACCTGTGATTCGTCTAGAGGTTCGTGCGGTTGAGCTCAGATAGGTGACTTTGCTTTCGGTCGTAAAGTGGCATCAAAATAAAAGATTTTTCACTGACAACTATTATGTGAAATAACGCTACATCAATTCGACAAAAGAAAAAGTGATCTGAGTGGAGGTGGTATTTTAAGAGCTTTTAGTTGTGTCATTGCCAAATAGTCAATCGGGTTAGCTTCTCGTACCTTCATTGTGTACTAATTTTTAATATATGAATGTTTTCAATAGATTTCAGTGTATTATGAGGTGATTTAGTGACAGTCTACGCATTAGAATGTACGGCATTTGTAAGAGCGGCTTTTAAGAACTCCGCACTTCGTTCTCAGAAAAGTGTTCACAAAGTCTACGGTGAATACTCCTGAGATTTAAGTATAACTACATGATTATCGAGGTGCATGCATGTAGGTGTTGTGAAGTTTATTTAAATTACTGGTTGACGCTTACTGAGTTTAGAAATAAATTTCGTGCATGTGTATATTTTGTGTTTTGTAATAATGACGACAAATTCATGCGTTATTTGTTTACCATGAACTCCACTTTGTAACGATGAGTTTTCTTTTATAAGATAAATATTAACTCGTATATTAAGGCCGGTGTTCTACAATAATAAATATTAACTCGTATGTTGAGGCCTGTGTGCCGCTGATGCAAGATTCAATGGCAAGAATTTCATTTATCTTCTAAATTTATGTATTGGGTTTTTATTATCCGAACTATAATATGTCAGGGGCTCGAAAAAGTTAGTACGGCTTTTACATTCTTTCATGATTAAAAAAATTGTGCGAACTTTACCGAGGGCCTGCTAGTACAAATTTTTGTGTGACGCCTGAGGTTTTGAATGAAAAGAACTGCTCAAAACCAGCGCTGCTGCACCACGTGTAGGCCAGCCTGGTATTGTGGCTGTCGCTGTTTCATTCATGGATTTTTTTAAATTTAACGATGAATTAATTAGAAGCAAAGACTTTTTTAAAATGTCTTTTGGTCCATGAAGACATTGTTGAGCTACCAAAATTACTTGAAATTTTCCACTGTTCATCCTCATAACATCCCGTGGCTGCCCTTCATCCCCACCGCCTCTCGGACAACAGGTGGGAGTGAGGTGATTCTAAGAGGTGCTGGTCTGCTGTCCAGCATCATAAGTTTATAATTTGCGCTCTAATACTTGCCCTCGAGGATGTTTTTATTCTTTAGCAGTGACGCTCTAAATAGTTAGATTTGAGTTAAAATTTTCCAAGACTACTGGGAAAAGTTCCATGACTTGCAATATCCATTCTCTGTACCTGCGACGCAAGGTCACTGAGCATCAGTACTCCTGTGTACAGACGAGGACATTTTTGAAAAATGTTTCGACTACTTTAAGCGCTATTCTAAAGTGAGGGTAAATCCTACGTATGTGTTTTTTTTTCACAATTACACAGCGTAGTTATGACTCTTTCATGAAGGTAAAGAAATATGCTTGCTGTGTGCTGAATGAAAGGAAGACAATATCCACACACAATTCAATGTCAAATATTGGATGTCAAAATTTTGTTCTTCAAAATGATGATTGATATGATGTCGGTCTTGACTAACTATCCTCGAGAACAGAGCGAAGCAAGGTTGTTATTGCATGATACTCAACAGCGACTATGACCATCACGGTCTTGGAATGCTCAATACAGAACATTTTCCTGTGCCCGCTCAACAAACTGGTGAAGCACAAGCATGCCATGATTACGCTTGTTTTACACGTCAATTGTAGGTAAAATTTGTGCCGTGGCTTTAATTTATTTTATTATTAATTTAATTCCAGAACTTCCAGTGTTTCCTTAGCTTTTCTTGATTGGAAAAACATGTTTGCCCTGACTTCACTTTCATGCTCTGAACCAACGTGAAAAATCACAGTTACACTCAGTGTGATATTCATGCGTTTGCTTGTCTTATTTGTATAAAAGTATTCATGCACACCTTCTTGATAGCGCTCTCTGCCGAAGAGTTGTTTAGCGGAAAAAAATTATCATGATCCTATTCCAGGTATTTTTAATACAGTCTTTAATTTCCATTTTGCGTTCCATATGACAGGAAATATCGGACGTCGGACACATGTAAACATATTCTTCGTACGTGTTGTGGAATGTGAGTGAAATTAATAAGCTGAGAAAGCCGTCTGTATATTTCCAACAAAAAAGCGGTGAGGCAAACAAAGACAAAACTTTTTAGATCGAGTAGCAGTGTTAATAATTTTGTAGCTACAGGAATTTGTCAGAATTACAGTGATCGTGTTGTATTAGCATTGATTATACTCGCACCTTCACATCATTGACAAGGATACCTGCAACGGCGAGTTTAGAGATGGTTCTTTAGTCTGTATGACCAACAGCACTTGAGTTATGAAGAAAATCTTGTCGTCGTACACTTCGTAATCAGAATGCAACGCTAACAGCAACCTGCGGACGAGATCTAATCGCCGAACATGCCTTCACAGCGCAATTAATTTTCTCTCTCGACATCTTTAGATAACAGGGGAGTGAGCAGCACTCAATAAATTCAGCAGACCTTCAGTAACGAGCGAGTAGTAGATGCTCGCGTGCTGCTGCCTGTCAATGAAAACGCGTTCGAGGGTGTTCATGCAGCTGATGTAGTGCCCATGATTGTGATGTTTTAATTCCTGCTGTACTGTGCTAATTCCTGCTGTTCTGTGCTAATTCCTGCTGTACTCTGCTAATTCCTGCTGTACTGTGCTAAATCCTGCTGTACTCTGCTAATTCCTGCTGTACTGTGCTAATTCCTGCTGTTCTGTGCTAATTCCTGCTGTACTCTGCTAATTCCTGCTGTACTGTGCTAAATCCTGCTGTACTCTGCTAATTCTTGCTGTACTCTGCTAATTCCTGCTGTACTCTGCTAATTCTTGCTGTACTCTGCTAATTCCCACTGCACTGGGCTAATTCCCACTGTAATATGCTAACTTCCACTGTGATATGCTAATTCCCACTGTAATGTGCTAATTCCCACTGTAATGTACTAATGCCCACTGTGATGTTCTAATTCCCACTGTACTGTGCTAATTCCCACTGTAATGGCCTAATTCTCACTGTACTGTGCTGATTCCCACTGTAATGGCCTAATTCCCACTGTAATGTGCCAATTCCCACTCTGATGTGCTAATTTCCATTGTGATCTAATTCCCACTGTACTGTGCTAATTCTCACTGTAATGGCCTAATTCCCACTGTACTGTGCTAATTCCCACTGTAATGGCCTAATTCCCACTGTAATATGACAATTCCCACTCTGATGTGCTAATTTCCATTGTGATCTAATTCCCACTGTACTGGGCTAATTCCCACATTAATGGCCTAATTCCCACTGTACTGTGTTAATTCCCACTGTAATGGCCTAATTCCCACTGTAATGTGCCAATTCCCACTCTGATGTGCTAATTTCCATTGTGATCTAATTCCCATTGTACTGTGCTAATTCCCACTGTACTGTGCTAATTCCCACTGCAATGGCCTAATTTCCACTGTAATGTGCCAATTCCCACTCTGATGTGCTAATTTCCATTGTAATGTTCTAATTTCTACTATGATGCGCTAGTTCCCACTGTACTTTGCTAATTTCCACTGTGATATGCTAATTTCCATTGTAATATTCTAATTCCTACGGTACTGTGCTAATTCCCACTGTGATGTGCTGATTCCCACTGCTGTGCCAGTTACTACTGTACTGTGCTAATTCCCACTGTATTGTGCTAATTCTGAGTGTATTTTTGATAGTATGAATGTTCTGCAGTATTCATAACGTACTACTTAACACAGTATTTAATACTTAAGAGCGTACAAAGTACTTCAGTGCAAGCACGATGCTTTCTTGCATTGCTGTAGTACTTAAATGATGCTACCGTATTTACTGCAATGAGTACGATGGTACTGCAGTCCAGACAACAGTACATACATCATGTGAAGCACGACTGTACCAGGGCACAGCATGACAGTACCAGGGTACAGCACGATAGTACCAGGGTACAGCACGACAGTACCAGGGTACAGCACGACAGTACCAGGGTACAGCACGGCAGTACCAGGGTACAGCACGACAGTACCAGGGTACAGCACGACAGTACCAGGGTACAGCACACAGTTCAACAGTACCGCGTTACCAGATGACGTCCAGGTTTTGCAGTGTCCCAGTCCTGGTTTGTGTGTGCAGGGACAGACTGGGCAGCCTCACTTAACATGCATGTTGAGGTGGTGTAGTGGCGTGAGAACTGCCTCATGCCACGCCTCTGCCACTTATAGCCATGACGTCACGCAATGTGGCTGCTTGTGGTATCTATAGAGTTGTTCTCTTGTTGTATTCTTATTGATGCAGTTTTTGATGCTGAGCTGCATCATCTCCTGCCTCACTGCCTGCAACATCATCTGCCCGAATGCTTGCAATATCATCTGTCCGACTGCCTGCATCACTTGTCCGACTGCCTGCAACATCACCTGTCCGACTGCCTGCAACATCACCTGCCCGACTGCCTGCAACATCACCTGCCCGACTGCCTGCAACATCACCTTCCCGAATGCTTGCAACATCACCTGCCCGACCGCCTGCAACATCACCTGCCAAATTGCTTGCAACATCACCTGCACGACTGCCTGCAACATCACCCCTTTGTCTTGTTCTTGTGTGGAGTGCCAGAGCGTTGAGATCCTACAAAAACTTGTGTATTTCTCAGGAGACATACTCGTATTTCTCCACTTAAGAGATTTTAGTTCTTGCTGTTTTTTTAGCTATAGCGATGAGCGCAAAGCAATGACAGTGCACATAATGAATTTCTTGTTCTCAACTTATGAGCAACCTAATTCTCTGAACGTAAGAACCAGAAATAAAGAAATGTTTTATAATCTGGTAATACACATGAAAACATGTTGCCCAAGCGGACTCGCTGCTCGTACACATTTATGTACGACATACAAACGAATAAGTCAAGAAAATCTATTGAGGACTTAAATTATTCTTTGTTTACTAAAGATTTTCAATTACTCTTTTTGTACAGTTTTTTTCGTTACTTCCGTTATGGTAGTGTTTGTTTCTAATCATCCAGTTTTGGTTCGTGATGCACGAAGAAATATCCCTTACTGATAGTGGCATCGATCAACTTCCCCACTTCATACTCAGGAATTGGTCACTGCCTTTGCGTTCTGCATTCACTTCTTGAACCTCATAAGTTATTGTGCATCATCCTTTGCTGTGAATGCTGTTACTGTAGCCTAGTGGTAGGGATCTGTACTTGTGTTGACAGATGCCTTGCTTCGAGGGTTCGTAGCCACACGCAGCCCTCGAATTCAAATGTTCAAATCAACCATTAATTTGCGATGCGCAGAGTTCAGTACCTACCTCAGTGAGCTTTTATCTGGGATACTCAATTGTATCCCAGATACTCAAATCTCCAGCAATGCCCTGATTAATGGACGACTGACGCCGTGAATTTTTTTGTCCCACAATGATAGTCCCTACCCTGGTGGCAGCACGATTGTCAGCATGGCAGCCATGCTGATCGTACTGAGCGTACCCACAGAAGTGCTGATTAGGTCTGCCATGCACCAGAGCGTGTGTGTACGGAGTACAGGAATCATGAATGATTGCATGCCTGCGTCAGCCTCTTGATAGCCAAACTTCTGTTCTGTGCTATACATAATGACTATTTCTTCCATAAAATACAAAATACTGAATGAGATTTGTGCCAAACTCACGTTTAATTTGACTGTGTCGTGCGAGACTGTGCGGCCAAGTGTTCCAGTATTGTAGTTATTTATGCAACTCTGAAGCCCATTACAGCTTTTTATCTTACCTACATACATTCATTTAGTGCTGTGAATTGAAAATGCGTTGTAAGTCTTATACGAACATAATGCCTACGTTTGATTTATGTGGTGAAATGATGCCTCAAGATTTCTTGTTTAGGATGCTAGTTTGAACAACTCATTCTTTATTTTTATCTATGTCAGGACGACATTTTATGAATTATACCATCAAATAAAAAATAAATAATTTCGAAAAATTCGTTTAGAATTAACATTGCGTGCCAAAGAAGGGTTAAAAAAACAGGAAAATAAAGTTGTGATACAACTCTATTTTCTGAGCGTTCAGTATCGTACGACACATTGAGAACGTTGTTGTCAGTACGTACGCCTCGTACGTCTCGCTGAGGACGTTGTTGTCAGTACGTACGTCTTGCACGTCTCGCTGAGGACGTTGTTGTCAGTACGTACGTCTCGCTGAGGACGTTGTTGTCAGTACGTAGTCTTGCACGTCTCGCTGAGAACGTTGACTTGCGGCCAGTTGGACTCGTTCACCGGCGTTACATACTAACGTTGACTAGCGTCACACACTAATGTTCACCGGCGTTACACACTAACGTTCACCGGCGTTACACACTAACGCTCACCGGCGTTACACACTAACGCTCACCAGCGTTACACACTAACGTTCACCGGCGTTACACACTAACGTTCACCGGCGTTACACACTAACGCTCACCGGCGTTACACCGCTGACAACGTATGGGACTACCTCGCTAACGTTTACGTGTTTGGTATAACAACACCGCTGCATTGCTCGTTAAAAGATTTTAATGAGCGTATTTGTTAGGAAGGACATCTCTTGAACCACTACTTTATGATGAATTTATTAATATTACTCCCATACCTTCTTCTTCCGACGCTTTGTCTTCTTACAGTTCACTGCTTCTCCATCTTCTTGTAAAAAACTTTTTCGTGTTCGATGACAGTGCAATGTGACAGATGACAGCGCAATATGACAGATGACAGTATGATGTGACAGATGACAGTTTGATGTGACGGATGACAGCGCAATTTGACAGATGACAGCGTGATATAACAGATGACAGCGTGATATGACAGATGACAGTGTTATATGACAGATGATAGTGTGATATGACAAATGACAATGTGA
The DNA here is from genome assembly GCA_006783055.1 of Trinorchestia longiramus. Taxonomy (NCBI): domain Eukaryota; kingdom Metazoa; phylum Arthropoda; class Malacostraca; order Amphipoda; family Talitridae; genus Trinorchestia; species Trinorchestia longiramus. The sequence goes on along the minus strand of VCRD01003262.1, from coordinate 57,099 downwards.
TATGACAGATGACAGAGCGACGTGACAGATGACAGCGCGATGTAACATGACAGCGTGATGTAACAGATGACAGTTTGATATGACAGATTACAGGGCTATGTGACGGATGATAGCACTATGTGACAGATGACAATAAGGAAATAATATAAAACAAAGAAAATCGAAAACGCCAGACAAACTTATTTTATTCCGGTTGCCGTTAATTCCTTCTCTGTTGCAGAACAAAGTCGTTTATTTGCCAACTAATACTACACATATGTGAAATAATCAAACTAGAAAGTAGTTACGCTTGTCAGACTTTCTTATTATGTCTTCTACGATTTTAAGTAAAGTTCTCGTAACTTTCTTTCTAACTTGATTAGCTGTTTCACTTTACATAACCCTGCTCGTAGTACACACTACCCTGACCTACCAGACGGACCTAAGGAGGAGGGCTGTGTTGTATAGCACAGTGCAGGAGTTCCTCCAGCTCCTTCTGTGCAGGCTTATGCGCCCTGTCGTTGTGATCCATGGCACTGTGGAGGACAGGTAGATGAATGGTGGTCCTAAAGGCTTCTTATGCCCTCTGGTGGATGAACGGTGTCTCTAGATGCTTCTTATGCACCACCAGCTTGGTCACCACCAGCTTGGTCGACTACCACCAGCTTGGTCGACTGGTGAGCGAATCTGCTTGCGAGCGGGAAGACCCGGGTTCGAATCCCGCTGCCGACATGGTTGACGCGGCTAGAAATACGGCATGGGACTTGGGTAAACAACCGAATAATTATCGAAGTAATTATCCGACCCAAGAATGGGCCAGAAGGTTCGTTCCTATAGCCTCATTCTATTCTATTCTATTCTATTCTATTCTATTCTATTCTTATGCCCTCTGGTGGATGAACGGTGTCTCTAGATGCTCCTTATGCCCTCTGGTGGATGAACGGTGTCTCTAGATGCTTCTTATGCCCTCTGGTGGATGAACGGTGTCTAGATGCTTCTTATGCCCTCTGGTGGATGAACGGTGTCTCTAGATGCTTCTTAGGCCCTCTGGTGGATGAACGGTGTCTCTAGAGGCTTCTTATATGCGACCCGTGTTCTGTATCGGGTCTCTGCTTGTGCAGAAAGACTGCGTGCGGGTTCGAAACCCGGCAATGAATACGAGCTGTTTCTCGTTTCACGCCGTGAGCTCGCACTTATCGGTAAGCCCTCAACTCCCCACCCATGGACACATCCCAGGATCGTCGCATGGAGCTCACCATCATCCTCACTCTAAGAATATTAACCTTAAGAATTTGAAAAACCAATGTACTAAATGTCTATGTACTGTGTACTTGATTGGAAATAAAGATTGTTGTTATGCCCTCTGGTGGATGAACGGTGTCTCTAGATGCTTCTTAGGCCCTCTGGTGGATGAACGGTGTCTCTAGATGCTTCTTATGCCTTCTGGTGAATGAACGGTGTCTCTAGATGCTTCTTATGCCCTCTGGTGGATGAACGGTAGTATGAGGTGCTTTTTATGTCATCTGATAGATGAATGGTAGTCCTAGAAGCCCCTTGTACCATCTCGTAGATAAACAGTGGTCATACGTAGGTACCCTTTGTGTGATCTGGTAGATGAACACAGCCCAAAGAGGATTTACCCTTCTTTCACAGCCACTATGATGGTACCTAAGACCGTTGAGTCCCTCCAGAATTGCTATTTTCAGAGTGTATTTGTCGTGTGTGAATATTTATTGATGATCTATATATATATATATATATATATATATATATATATATATATATATATATATATATATATATAGTTGGTCATTTTGTTTAATGTTCATGCTGCGTGTAGGTCATAATATTAACGGAAGTCATCATATTTTCTGACGGTACAAACTTAAGTTAATTATATGTGTTCTACATTTTCATATATATTAACGATATTAACACGTTAAGTGCGTAGTGACCCGCCGGTGGGTCACTCAGGTTAGGTTCTGTAATTTTTTCAAAGCTTTCGAGTGACTGTATGTACAAAATAAAGATTTGCACCTACTAGGCAACCGCACTTAGCGCGTTAACTCTAAGTGACATTTATTAAATGTATATGGTGTGCATAACAATATTTACATTAGTATTTATATCTTTTTGAAAGAGCAAAGCCCACGAGTTGGAAACTTTACATATGACATAGTTTCTACCTGTATAATTAAGCGTTTTTATTAGGGAACGGAGCCTGTAAATTTGAACCGCGTCTGAAGTTCGTGGTTTGGAAGACAGACAAAATTGTTGAACTCTTGTCTTTCCATCGGCCTGGTGTGGGCGAAGACCATCAGCTGCAAAGACGTCCAGATGCTGGACTGCTTCTCCCCTGTAGTCCTCTTCTCAAACCACTGCTTCTCCCCTGTTGTCATCTTCTCAAACCACTGCTTCTCTCCTGTAGTCCTCTTCTCAAACCACTGCTTCTCCCCTGTTGTCCTCTTCTCAAACCACTGCTTCTCCCCTGTAGTCCTCTTCTCAAACCACTGCTTCTCCCCTGTAGTCCTCTTCTCAAACCACTGCTTCTCCCCTGTTGTCCTCTTCTCAAACCACTGCTTCTCCNCTTCTCCCCTGTTGTCCTCTTTTCAAACCACTGCTTCTCCCCTGTTCTCTTCTCAAACCACTGCTTCTCCCCTGCTATCCTCTTCTCAAACCACTGCTTCTCCCCTGCTGTCCTCTTCTCAAACCACTGCTTCTCCCCTGTAGTCTTCTTCTCAAACCACTCCTTCTCCCCTGTAGTCCCCTTCTTGTAGTTTAAGGATTTCGTAAATACTACAGAATTTGTTAGATTACCTTCGGAACTCGGGCAACGTTAATTTGACTCTCGTCTACTTTATTCCCTTCGTTTACAATACTTGCGTAATAATTCATTTATTGATCAATTCAGATTCCAGCGTCAGTGAAGAGTTAGTATAACTATTAAATAATTTCCTCTATTTAATGTATTTAAGATTACTACACTAATACCATGTACCGTTTCTGTACAATTGGTTGCATTCAGTCATTTTCTTTAGAATATTGTGTTGGCTAGAACTGGATTACATAAGTTTTGTCGTGTGTCTATAAATTGCAAATGTTTACTAATTATTTTCAATTTCCGTTTAGTGTTTGTTGAATATTTACTGAATGTTTGTTGATATTTTCCTTAGTTTCCATGTTGTGACTTACACTTCAGCTGATGGCCAGAGCGCGGGTTCTGGAGTGTCTGTAAATTAACTGAAGAGTACTCCGAGTACGTCACATTACTCCCAAGTACACGACCTTCGAACACATAAATGGAGCCATAAAAACTATTCACATGAACAATTTAATTTAGTGCATGTGTACTCATCAGGCATTCAGCAGCTTGAGCATTGCTTTATCCCTTGAAAAGAATGAGTGCAGTGCGCGTCGGTTCACCGTAACGAGTAACACCTTTTTACTCTGTCTTCAGAGGAGAACTTTAATAACTCCTGACTAGCCATCTATTTTTTCAAGCAACGTCGTGCCGCATAGCAGGCAGTAAATTTCTCTCTAAATGTGCTACATATCGTGAGATTGAAAGATGAGACTAATTTATGGGTTTAATCTTCTCTTTAAGTCGATGTGAGTTGTTACATTAACAGAAATTCTCTCAACTGGTCGACTCTTTTCAAGGCGTGAGAAAGGAAGACTTGTAGCTAGCGTGTGGGCTGTCGTTGACACGCAGAATGTTGGTCCATCAATAATTGCACTTGTAACACAATCTGTGGAGCTGGCTGGTCAGATTACAGGTAATTTTCGTCAATTTCTTTATATTTTAATGCTAATCAACTAAAATATAATGAATATATATGCATTTATTCAAAAGGAGGATTCGTCTCTGGATGTATTGTGAAAGAACCATCCAAGGCAAATTGCGAGCCAGAGCTGTTTTGGGTTGCTCTTCGGACAAAAGGTAACAACACAGGACAAAATGTGGTGGTGGTATTGGTCGTCGTATAATTTGATGCACCTATAGCCAGAAATGTTCACGTAATGACTAATCATTAGCTGTTACGAGTATCTTTGGCATTAGTACAGCGAAGCAGAAAATTTTGCGTTTGAAATTTTGCAAAAAATACGTATATAAATCCCCATCATTTTTTACATGTACAAGTTAACACGTTGACTCCGAAGTGGTACGTATGTATACTACTTAGGTTAGGTTCTGTAATTTTTTCAGATCCTTCTAGTGACTATGCGTACAAAGTGAAGTTTTACACCAATCAGGCAATCGGAGGCAACGTGTTAAAATGCAAAATTCAGAGCTACACCAAACAATTCCATTTATATCGTATTTCTTATTTTCTCGTCTTTCACAAACCGCGTCGTAACATTTAAGTCTTCAAGAAAGAATTGGGCGCGTCAGCTGGTGCAGTTAGTTACATGTGGAGGAGAATCTTGTCAAATATTAATTTTCACCGTAGAGCAGTACTACATGTATGTCAGCTGAAAATTGAGGTAATATATTCACAAACGGAGTAGGGATGAACTAATGTCAACATTGAAATCATTAACGGCAAAAAATTCAGGGCGGTAAGAAGCGTACATTAAGCTCATTGAGTTGACGCGTGATGTCCAGTTTTACTTTTCGGATTGATTTTGATATTTGTACCATTCTTAACACGTTGCCTCCAATTGCATGATCGGTGTAAAACTTCACTTTGTAAGCATAGTCACTAGAAGGATCTGAAAAAATTACTGAACCTAACCTCAGTGGTACACATACGTACCACTTCGGAGTCAACGTGTTTACACGTTGCCTCCGATTGCCTGATTGGTGTAAAACTTCACTTTGTACGCATAGTCACTAGAAGGATCTGAAAAAATTACAGAACCTAACCTAAGTGGTACACATACGTACCACTTCGGAGTCAACGTGTTAATTTTGTTCATACATGTTGGCCTAAAGCTTGCATCATTTGATGCAAAGATCTCAAAAGCGAGAAGGTAGGTAAACCTTCTGTTTTTGATTAAGGAGGAGGGCCGTACCCATGTGGACTATTCCAAAGTGTAATTACCGTAAAAGTGGACCGTTTCCAGTGTATGGACGAACACAGTTTAGTAGTCAACAATGTTCACAACCATTAAGATGGTATGACGTAAGTAATGAATCGATTTGGGCTGCCAACCATGACTAATACGAGTCACGTTGTTCGTTGGCAAGGCAACATGTGACGTAACACACGTTAGTTAATGGAGACATACTAGATAGTACCCGTGGGAATTCCATGATTTAAAACTGATAAAATTAAAAACCTATGAAATAAAATGCCGGGTATATTATAAAGATGAATGTATTAACGATTTACGACGAATTATTGTGTTTTAAATGGGTATTTATACTGAATATTTAGAACTTCCATCTGGTATCTTTACCGATAACATAACCGTGAAAATTTAATTGTTTAATTGGATAAATTGAAGGTCTATGAAATAAAATACATTTTTTCACTTTTACACACAAATTAATCAAGTATACATAGTTAACTAAGTAAGTGGGACAAAAGTCAGTCTTTTTTTACTTTTGATTCTGATCTCAGTTTAATAATTTTTCTTCAGTAATTGATTGGAAGAAATGAGACGGACACCCTAAGATAGAGAGAGAGAGACAAAGATGGAGATACACTGTGTATTATATGCATAATAGTTCGTGTTCACACAATTTTGAACCTCTAATGTGGCATGTCTATCATATGTTTATTACACAACCCATTTACATATATACGCTTTGGTGACGGCATCCAGGTTAAAATTAAACTTGAAGCTAATGAAATAACGTTTCTTCTGAAATATTATCTCTTCCTCTGGGCCACTTATCGATGGAAGGAATGGAAAAGATATAAATCGTTGTTATTGAATCGCACGAAGTTATACGTTTATGGTCTCGATTGCACTTGCTCTGCGATGGAATAAAAATTGCAGCTCTCTGGCTGGATATTGGTAAGCATCCCTCTCTTCAGTACGTCACTAGAGGCAATCATAGAAATTCTGGCGAACTCTAGAGTTGAAGTAAATAATTCATTTTAAAGTGAGAGCTATGTGGTTCAGCGTCTCTGTTTTTTCCGTACCGAGCATCTGTTTGTAAATACATCAAGAAAAAATTACTCCAAAGTGTCTTTCAAGTTCTTCCTCGTAGATTGAACGTATTTCAAGACGTCGAGTAATTACCTCGTTAAAGCCTAGCTTCGCTGTGCGATTTAGATGTTGTTCTTTTGGTAATTTATGTATTAGTGTCTAAGCAGCAAGACGTTAGCCAGATAACAAGGGTATCCAAGAGGATGTTATTGAGACAAATTAATGAATACACGACTATACCCAACTTACGTCGGGTACGAGAACACCTAGTACCTACCGAATCTCTATTGCAGAGTATCATTTAATAAATTACTCGCATTAGTGAAACAGATGATATACATAAACGCTATGCTTATGCTGAACATCGATAAAGTCGCTTTAGAAATGCAAATGCTTGTCATATCTTGTTCGGTGGTGTCTTACACCGCCACCATCGCCAAGATCACCGCGATAGCAGCTGTCGCAAACGTGCCAAGGTCGCTTCCTCGTCAGTGGCTGCGCTGTGTGGTTGAGCACAGACGAGACAACACAGACAACAACTCAGCTTTAGCATGTGGCCGCTTTGGCTCATGTTTTATAATACGTGCTTTCAGATAGTCTTCTTACTTCAGTGCACACTTGAGATAATCTTTTCAATCCAGTGACGAAAAGAGAAGGAGAGGTACTCTTTTTATGTGCACTCTCTATCATATTCAGTGTGCATGTATTGTATCACTTAGAAAATTCTTACCACCTGACAGTGTTAGATTGCAGCTCGCATGCAGAATCATTCCTTACTCGCGTGTATGACTGCAAAGTATAAAGTGAATGAGATGAGCTCGTATATACGATTAGAGAATTGGCAGCGTATCGTACGTCCATGTCGACGGGCGTGTATAATTGGGTATCCCGTTCACAGAGAATTGATGTTTAATACATGGATCTGAGTTCCGTGAAATCAATTGTGCTCTGAAAAATAATTAAAAATCTATGAGGATTTAGAATCGATATATCTTATTAAAATTATCGAAGGCATATGTAGCAGTGATTACCTTTTGTATGCCTATCAGGGCCAGAACTTGTCCTTATGTACCACCTAAGCCACTCTATGTCTATTGGGTTAATGAAAAATTATAAGAGTGCCAATAATATTACAAACAATAAATAAATTTAAATAATAGTACTAATAATAAAAATAATAATTCACTTTCAGTGCTATGAAAAACGAGCCATAGTGCAGGGACTGTATGAAGGTTTTAGAATGACTGACTGAATCAGAATGCAACGGGTTTAGAAAAAAACACTGTAGCAGAACGTAATAGTTTTTGGTACTCTTGTCTGTTCAGAGCACAATATGCGTTTTCCAATCCTTGAAAATTCGTAACAAATATTCTACTCATGTTATCTCTGTGCCAGAAATAGCTGTGACAATAGAGTTATTTTATAATAGCTCTAGCAAAAGAGTTATTTTCCCTCTGCTTTGTTGCTTGCGCTAGCCTTAAGCCGTCAGATACAGGGCTGATAGATGCGCTGGGGGTCTTTGCGGGCGTTCTGACATTGAAGGATTTAAAAGAATGTGTGGCACTTTATTTTGAGTCTTAAAAAGACTAAATACATGCTAGACTGGTGAAGGGTGTGCGGTGCCGCGGTATTAAACTGTAACTCTTTAGGTTTCATTTCAGCGTAAATAAATGTAAATTTCAGTGTTCTGACGATTAGAAACAATAACTTAATTTTAGAAGTATAGCAATAATGGGAATTTAAGAAAATCAGGCGACAACAGTTATTCTAATAGCCACATCGCTGGACATCATAGTTGTCAGTAACCTACAGTGTTTCCTGAAGAGACTTTCGGTTAATCTTACTGTTCCCTCACGTTGTGTCATTTTCGGTCTCTTTGAGCGGCATTCATCTTGGTTCTTGGTTAAGATATGAGAATTTGAATTTTTAGATACACCCAACGAAAATTTAGCGGTTGATACCTTTTCCTGAAGTTTATTGTGGGAGTAATCCGGTACCCCATACTCGTATTTGGGGTGGAAGTAACCCTACGCCCCATATGCGTATGAAAAGAGATATAAACGGGATTACTTGAGAACAGTTTGTTTGCTCTCAAGACTCTGTGTCTACTACCAGGTTGTGCGTTTTCTACACGAGTCACTTATTCTAAACGTTGCACTCAAGAAGCAGCAGGAAAGTCCCATTGTTATTGTCTATCACACTGTGTCAAGTTCAATTTTGCCGATCATAAAAGCTGACGAGAATAGGATTTTTTCTGGAAATTAATGCACTGAAGTTAGTTTTTATAAGCCATGTAACACATTAAGGTTCTAGATTCTAGAGTGTAAATTTTATGGAGAAGTAGCCGATGTCCAATGCCCCTGCCAATTTTTACTTCTGTCCTCAACAATGAATTACCGAGCACTATCAGCCACACTGCAACTGAGACCCACGAGAGCACTCTGACAACTCCATATTCGTATATTTTTTATCCTGGATGTCAGGTGCAAAAAAAAGAGTCAATACATACCGGCAAACATCTTGAAACGGAACTTTATAACGCATGTGCTATGAAAGCACGCCAACTCAGGTGGTTCCAAAACGGACGGTGGGATGTATTGTTGTGTCCGGGAAATTCGTGAGATAGGGGACTGATATCCGACGCCTCAATTTTCACAGCGGAACTGTACAATGTCATAGAGGCACTCCATCGGATTGAAAAATACGGATATTACAACTTGTTGACATCGCGGATTATTGGAGCAGGAATTTGACTTAGTATGATTGTGGCAGTAAGGGGAGAAGCGCTGGAACAATCACCTTTACTGCCATCGGAAGTCGACGAGAACAAGAACGAAAGCTCTGATCGCAACGAAGAATCTTTACCCATGAACAAGTGACAAGCACATGTCATAAAAACAATCATAAGACGAAATATTAACAGGGGAACTTGCGTAATGCAACAATACACTAATAACTTAAAATTACATTCAACACAACTTTATTTTTTCAAAGACTCGGAGAGCGTTATAATAGTCACTTGGGTCTATGATAATACCCACTCTTTCATCGGTGAGGTCGCCATAATACTGGTTCACTTTGCGCGTAAGCTTGTAATTTTATGCATTATATAGTTGAAAGTTTATATATACCTTGTATTACCTGAATATATATAGAAATGTAGGTGCCGTAATTGCCAAACGACCGAGGGTATAGCATTGATGTCTGATGGAATTTGAAGGCAAGTAAAGGCGCTCCGCTGTAAATGGGTAGGCAACTGAAATACCAGAGGCTCAGCTGCTCTCCGCATGAAAATGAAAAGTGACGTTTGGCTATCTTTTATAAGAGCGATGGACTGAGTGCTTTGTTACCAATTTCTTTTCCTAATTGATGTCTCAAAATAAAGAAAGAATACTTTTCAACATCGTTGAGACTACTACATAGCTGATGAGTTGATAAATCAGGAAGGTAATTGCAATAATGATACTATATTCATGAGGTGGTGACATAATGGATAGACTTCTCGGAATTAGAAGACCTTCAGTGCGATACAATCTGAGCCACTGAAATGCTAACTAATCTGTATAGCTAATACCACTACTTCTATTTTAATACTTATGGAGAAGTTAATATTATGCAAGACTACTTCTTATTCATTGCATATATCGAAAAAAACATGCAATGACCGGACGTCTATGTAAATTGATTAACAATAAAATCGAACTAGAGCCACTACATGAGCCAATTTTGCTCATTTCTTCAGAATCATTGTTGAAATGAACTTTTTTTGATATATATAGCATACTAATTGGTTTAATTATAAATAATGGTACAATATGAAAAAATTAAACATTTAACAGTGTCATGAACGTACGCTGAAAGTTTGCCTGAATTTTGATTGCTGAAGTAATGTCTCGAATTGAACATGTCTGACGTGATCGCAGAGTTCCTGATCTCAATTCTAAAGTGTTTTATCAATTGCATTTTGGTATTGCATACCTGCACTGAGGTCTTAGCTGTCTCATTAACTTTCTCAATAAAGCATATTTTCGACGTTCTATTCTAGAAAGTTTAAAGGTCTGCTAATATGAAGTGAATTCACAATGCTTATCGGAGAGAATTTTACATTACTTTTAACAGAATGTTCACTCTTCCTAAATTTAAAGTAATGTAATTTTTTCATTACTTACAGCTTTAATGAATGATTTTCTGAAACTTCTAGTGGTGTAAAGCTTGAATTTAATAGTCATGAGATGTATTTTTAATTTAGTTTATAAAGTAGAAGAAAACTAATTAGTGACAGTTAAGATGGGAAGTAACAGGGCTTATGTGTAACAATATGTTATGGGAGCTGTGGTTTTTTGTTCTGGAAAAATTTATTAGAGGTTGTCAAGATTTTCTAAAGCAAATGAACTATGTATAATATAATTACTGGTACATGAATCTTAAGGCAAGGGAACTTCTCATGTAGGGCAGGAGTTAAAACATGCACTGGCTTAAAATGTAAAACTTGGTGTTAAATATGATGCAAGTATTCAGTCATAGTGTTTTCTGTCAGGTAATGTATAATATGTATGCTAAAAAACATTGTAGATAAATGTCTGTGTTTATGCTTCAAATAAAATATTTTGAAAATGTTCTTGAAGTGCTGGATTAGGTTTTTTTCCATGATAACATTGTTAAAGGAGAGTTTAGCTGACAATGACATGAGCTAAGCTTCTTGCTTTTGTATGCAGTATATGTGAAATGGATATGTATATGTTAAGAAATTTGATTTTTCAGTAATACCTTTATATACAGGGTATCCATAAAGTATCTTTATCAATTTAAAATTTATTACAAATGCAATTGATCAGGTACTTGATTCAGATTTGTTCTATTGCATTCAGTGTTTATTAAAGTTTTTAATGACATTTTGCATTTGAGTGTTTCAGGAATCCTGTTTGTGAAAGAGGTGCTGTTCAGACTTTATAAGAGACTTCATGGACACCCTGTACAAGGGCACTAACATGGGAGTTTTTGACACATGTTGCATTTCAAGCAATATTTTTTTTATTAAATTATGAGCATGTCATGTAGGAGTTGGCTGATGGGACAGCTGGAAGGGAGCCTGGGTATTGATTACCAGACAAATTTTTTAAAACATGAATGTCAAGGTATTACTGTATTGTAATATGTTATCCTGTCTCAGGAAGAAAGAGTAACTATGTTTATCAGCTGTGCTTGTGTGTTACCTAGTATCTAGGACATGTACACATTGTAGTAGCTCAATGCACCTGTGCAGATGAGTGTGTTTGAACTGCTTAGCTCAATTCCAGCTTGAGAAAAGTGTCTTCATTTTCCAAGAGGCAAAATAAGAAATAGTTGCAAAAATAGGAAATTATTTAGTCAAAATCTTCAGAATGTTCATCACTTGCAGCTTAGCAAGGGATTTAAGGTCCAAGCTGAGTCTTGTGCACTAAGAGAGAAGGGACTATTGTGACCTAAATCAGTTTAATTATTTTATCTGAAGTCACTGGATAGAAATGCATGTTGTAATCCTGTAATTTATCCATCTGAAGTTCTATTTAGCATACCTCCAAAATACTCTTTTAATTGCATGGTAACAGGAATAAGAGAAAAATATCATATAGTAAAGTAATAAGTGTGTACTTTAGCAGTGCAGCATATGACTTGTTAATGTATTAGAGTTCCTACCTTAAACTTGTGTGAAAGATATATTTTTGTTTTGTTAGCTTTCTTTCCTACTGAGGAAATAAATTTTAATGTATAAAAAATATGTATACACAGAATATAGACAAAGATTAATATTTGTGATTTTTTCCTCTTTATCAATTGCCTAATAGTTTGTAAAATTTTGCAAATAACTGGTCTGCTTCTGGATATATTCTCTGAAGATTACTAATGAAATTATTTTCATTCATGTTACTAATAGAAATGATAAAATTCCTGTTGTTAATGTATCAGCAGTGAGTGCAATTTAATGACACATGAGATGCTGACTTGCAGATCATGATGCTAACTGGAATTGAGTGTACTAGACACAGATTTTGTATACCGTGATTGTGTGTTTGTGTACCATGGTTGTGTATTTGTGTACCATGGTTGTGTATTTGTGTACCATGGTTGTGTATTTGTATACCGTGATTGTGTGTTTGTGTACCATGGTTGTGTATTTGTGTACCATGGTTGTGTATTTGTGTACCATGGTTGTGTGTTTGTATACCATGGTTGTGTGTTTGTGTACCATGGTTGTGATCATACCCCATTATAGTGTGTTTGTACATTATGGCTGTGTTTGTGTACCATGGCTGTGTGTGTATACCATGGCTGTGTGTTTGTATACCATGGCTGTGTTTATATACCATGGCTGTGTGTTTGTATACTATGGTTGTGATCATACTCCATTATAGTGTATTTGTACATCATGACTGCTTGTGTGAAGCTAGAAAATGTTTCATTCATAGGTCCTAAAGGCTTAACCTATACACTATAGCAGGTTATATAACATTATTCACTGACTATATTCTTAAAAATAAAATTTGTGCTGAAACTTAGTTTTCTGCTTTATCTTCAAAATCTAAATAACAACTTTCATTTTTTTCTCTAAGTTTTACACATGTCTGCCAAATTTTGTTGCTGTTAGGGTTTGAAGCAACCCCAGCGTTACTTTCTGTCGTTTGTTTCTGTAGTTGTATGACTAACCAGTATCTTTGTAGTATCTATGAGATGCTCACATTGCAGTAAGAACTAAAGCTACTGCACAGAAAAATACTGTTAAAACTGCACAGAATTTCAGCCCAAGAAAAGCATTAATCTCTGTGTTGCTTGTAACTATCCAGTAATTAATAACTTGCATGAACAAGAGAGCCTGGAGTCTAAAATTCAACGTTTGTTGAACTTCATTCAATTTTATGTGACTGATGTCTTGCTTAACTAAACAATTGTCATCAACCTAATCAACAACTGAAAATGAAAATCCATGCAAAGTATCTATGACTTGGATTTGTTTGCTTTCTTATATCATTAAGCTGATTATAAAAAGAGAAAAATTTCTTTGTTTTAGTTATTTTATTTTATAATATAACATAAATCAATGACAAGAGTTTTCCTTGAAAAATTATTGCTTTAATGTGTAAAAATATTTAATATCTACCACTAGAAATGAATAATAAAAAGTATAATTTTGTTTGTGGTACATTTTAATTTCTCCCTGGAAAAATTCTTTACATAATTTCTAAAGATAATGATACCTGAGTGTTATTAAAGAAGATCTATCTTCTATATAAAATAAGCAGGGACTTTGAAGCTTGGTGGTGATGTGTGAGGGAAATGATATCAAAGAATCAGGAAGCATTACTCATTGGCAAGAGTTCATGCCATTCCTCTTGGGACACAATTTCATTCCCTTCCTTAAGAATAGTCTTGTAGCTGTGGCAAGATCATTGTGATCATCCAGTAAAACTCGAAAGTTCCAATATTTGTGGCTGCTAAAATCATTGAATTTATTGAGCTTTTATTTTCTGGTCATATTATCATGATATCAATTTGATTTTCTTTACAGGTTTTGTATTTTAATATTCATATAGCTTAATATTATACTATCTTAATAACTGCTTTTTAAGAATTTATTTCATCAATACGTGTAGTTTGAATACTGAACTTGTGTTGTCTGATTGTCACTGACAATTCATATTCATAGGTGCAGGTGTTTCTGAAAGTTTTCAGATCATGAGCTAATGCTGACAGCAGAAGCTGCTAGGATGTAAGGGATTAAGCTATAGGCCATGGACCCAGAACACAGTGCCAGTCAACCCAGTTCCTTATCCTATGGGAGGAACACGGTTGACTCCACAAAAATACTCATCAATCACAAGGATAAAGATAGTCTTTGTCACACAAACATCAGCTCAAGTGATGTCACTGTTGAGGAGTACAGCACGAGCACGTCTGAGTCCTGTGAGGACTCAGCAAGTGGTCGCAGAGCAAGCACTGGACAAGCACACAACATCCCGTACATGCAGCACTTTCATCACCTCAAGCAAAAGTTTCCTGATCTCAAAGACTGTGATATCAATGAGAGCATTCAGAAGGTGAGTTTCTGATTATTTCAAGGATACATTATTTTTATGAGCTATGCATGTCTATTAAATAAAGGTAATTTTTCTTCAAATCAGTGCCCATTGAAGATTTTACCATGTTTAGCTCTATCAAATGCTGGTTAAATTTTTTAGTAAGTGAGCTGTTCACTCAGCAATGAGTGATTTTGACAAAAATATTTGTGGAAAAAAATTTTACTTGCAGTATGTTTTATGTTAATAAATGCATGCGGCAGTTTTCTTTATCATGTTGGCACTTTTTCTTTGCCGAGTTTTTTCCTGCAATCATTTTTCCTTATGTCTTTTTTTAGGTAAAGTTTTAGTTTTTGTCTTGTGTTGCTATATGGACCAAACTGCTACATAAACTGACCAGGCTAGAGATGGCTTCTAAGCAACCATGTAGATGTAGTACTGTATGTATTATTCAAGTTTTGAATTATATGCTAGGTCATGAATATATATGTAATATGCATATATACATATTAAGTTTACCTTATATGTAATTAAAATGTAATTGTTATCATGCATTGTCAAATTTTATCCATATACTGCTGAGCAAGTTTGAACAGCTGTTTTCATGCACAAAATTAATAGTTTGCTGATGTTGGGAAAAGTTTACCATTACTTTTAGGTGTCACTGTTAACCTTTTCTATATAACATTATTTCCTCCCATACGTTCATTCTAGTGTAGGAAAACTGGATGTAACATTCCTAGGTAGAAGGCATCACTACATTATATAGCTATAACCATCCTAACTCTATATCTTTAATATTATTCTCAGTCAAATTAGGAAAGATTCATCTAAAATTGAATCTTATACAAGGAATTTTTCCACAGTTTGGTCTGGACCTCGCTCGCTGTGAAGCTGAGCTGCAGCAGAGAGCACAGAGCTACTTAAGTGGTTATTATGGACCATGGGGACGAGGCAACTTGTCAAGCCGTTCATCTCCCATCACCACTCCTAGTCGCAATGCTTCCCTGACTTCTCCAAACACCCCAACCCTCTCACCATATCCTTCTCCATTTTCATCGCAAGTTTTACCTTCATCTAGGACCATGGCATCGTCCAGGAGCACACCAAAATTATTTTCTCCCAAGACCACGAGAAACTCCCCTGGTCCTAGAGAAAGTAATACCATTCCTCTATGTTCACCTTCAAGTTGTGTACCTTCTTCTCAAGTGACATCATCGTCCATGGCCTTTTCTAGCTCCCTGATGCCCAGCCTGGCAACTACTGCTGGCCCTGCAGTGTACACTCCCGCAACGATTTATGCAGTTACCAGTAATATCAAAAATAATAATACTCATGGAAATCAAAATGTGATTACCAGCCCCTCTATTCATAACGGCTCCAGCTTGGCAAGAGTGCCGTCATCACAAGCTGATCCTTACCATACTACTACAACTAGACATTACGTTGGAACTTCTGTTCATCACAATATTAATGAACCTTTCTACCGACAATATTCCAATTCATCAGAGACAATCACAGAGGAATCTTCATTAATGGGATCAAATATCCCTTCACCAGCGCCAACTCTCACCTTCTCATCTCCCCAGTCACCCTTAGTTTCTCCTCCTAGTCATAACCACTGCACTGACATGCCTGACTTGAGCAGACTGTTGGAACAGCTGCCCATTTCTCAAAATGCTTCTAATCACAACCAATTTCATCAACCAACAAATCCATATCTTCCAACCTGGAACCAAGGAAATGAACGAGCTCCCAATGTATCTGTATTACCCAATGCTCAATTGTTATCATATGTTGATAATGACATCTTATATAATCGAACTCGAGAACAAGCTGCCCAGTCAGGTATATCAACTAGCAGTGTTAACAGAGAAAATAACTCTGATGCAATGTATTTTTCAAGTCCCCCAGAACACAACAACCCTGGTGGTGATAAATTAGCTCTTGATCCGTCAGAAATTCGGAGAAGAAGACCAAACCTCCAGAGTCGTTTGGAGCCCGTTAGAATTGCGCCACCTCCGCCTGTGTCTACTTCTGCCAACATAGCTCCTGCTCGCCAAATGTCAAGACTAGCTGATCTGCAGCTATGCACCGTCTCACCTCCATCATTTGTTCCTCCACCATTACCGCCATCGTCTTCCACTGCAGCTGGCCTGAACCAACCTTCAGCCAAAATCGACAATAGAAAAGGTATGAAGCATGTCGCTTCTTTACATTTTGTTCCATCTCCTCCTCACAATGCTCATCTCGTTGCATGTCCTCCTAGTAATGGCAGTGTAGAGCTCAGTGATCGATCATACACGTCTGTCAATCTCAGGCTTCGCCAGCCTTCATCTGAACCCCAGCCTGCTATTGATATTAAAGGCTCTGGTTCTTGCTTAACTTATTCTACTTCATCACTTGACAGGAGGCAGGGTTCTAGGTCGTCTTTACAGATATCTATCGGTCCATCAGGTGGTTCCATTTCTGCCATGAGGACCAATCTTTCCACGGAGCTGGAGAGAGGCAATACAGCATTCCATATTCAATATAGGGCTGATGATGGGCCTGACCAAACGCCATCATCGAATGCAGAGGAGCCAGCTTCTCAAGCAATGCCTACCGATTATAACAAACCACCTCAGTCCCAACAAGTCCCTGAGAGCCCAACGCAGTCTCATCCTTTGGTACCCCCAAGTCCTGGTGATGACCGTCGTAAATCTACTTTTAATGATAAGCTTTCTTTCAGTCGGTCTCGCAGTGATAGGCATTCTCACGATCGCACCGACAAGCATGCGAATCGTTTAAACAGACATAGCATGCCTTCTTTTAACCCACCTCGGAACATTGATTCACCAGTCTCAAATGTTCAACCTGAACTGGTGCTAGAAGACAGATTACCACCTCCCAGCTTTAGTGACTTGCCTCTCGAATCACCTGTCACTATGCGTGGAAAACGCAACGCTTTCCACGAGAGACAAAGTCCGTTTCTTCATGAGCGTCTTCCTTTCTTGCTCGACGACCGGGGATGCGACAACAGCGATCCTCGCCCGCAGAGTTGGTACGCTGCACCCTCAGTTATGCCCATTGATAGTACAGGAAGTTCACAGTACAGCAGTCAAGGCAGGCTGCATGCTACTAGGAGGTACTCCATGCCTGATGGCGGGCAGTTTGCGTACCTGGATCCCCCTGAAGAACGACGCTTCCGGCGCCACCACCGTCATGGATGGTATGAGGTACAGGGACCACCCTCTTCCGAACATCAACCTCTTTCTACCGATGAGTGGGCATCGGGCGAGAGGATCTATGTTCAAGGTTTTTTCAATTTTGAACTTGTGTGGTCTTCTAACAGCTGTATATCCATAATGAATCTTTCTTAGAAAAGTAAAATAATAATTTTTCGTTAATGTTTGAAACTCACTCAACCTATTCAATTTATTTTGCCTTCGACCATACATCAAATGCCTCTTAGTGACTCTATGATCTATATCCCACCTTATTCCTTCATCTAAGTATAAGTGTAGAATTAGGAACTAATGGAAGGATGGAGCAACGCATGATTCAACAGTTCTTCAGCGATTGAATTTGCTTTTTGCGTACTAAATTACTGCCTCGACTTTTTCTCTCAGAAATTCATTTGTGTGCACCTGTGATAGAATAAGTTTTTATTTATTTAAACTAATGTTTTTTTTTTAAAGTAATGGGATGGACACTAATCTCTCTACCCAGTTATTTTTGTTCCTCAGTGTTTGTTTGAAGATGTCATTCTTTACTTCCCATTATAACAAGTACCATTATTTTTCAGCCGTTTATGGGTCTAGTGTTGTTCAAGTGGATCAGTGAAATGGAATACACTGCAATATAAAGCCCTTATTTGGTTTTGAAGTTGATTTAATTTTTTAGAGTCTTATATCTTCATTTGGTTTCCCATGAGTTAAGTTTCTTGAGTTGTAATTTTAGTCTATAAGGTTTAATTCAATTTTGTTTATATGTGTCTGTGTTTGACGGTGGCAACATAAGCTTAAGGGATCTCCAGTCCACGCCTGCATGCATCATTGAAATGCAGGTGTTCCTGGTATTGAGTTTTTTACTACCTTCGTAGTTGACCAGACTCACCAAGTGTGTGCCTGTAACGTCAACGTGTTTAGTATTAGTTATTCTGATGTTAATTAACTTGTCTTGAGTGTTGAGCTTTGCACGGCTATTTCTTAGGCACTTCAATTTAGCTCTATTATTAGATATAAGAACAATTTATCATATGTTATTGAGTCCGTAAACCCATTTTTGTATGAAGAGAAAGCGTTTCTGTTTGCTCGAAATGAAAGTTAATTGTTCTTTATTTTACGTTAAGGGAAACCTAATACCATATTTAAAAATTATCGTATTCGTAGACAACTTTATATCACGTTCAAAAATTGTTCTTACAAGGCTGTCGTGACAAGCAACATTTGCAAAAGTTATTCTTGGTCAATAACAGCGTTGTGACCAGTGCTCTTTGGTTTTCAGAAAGATACTCTTGCACTGAAGAACTATCTGCTTATTGAGATTGCATTATGTTGTGTATGGTGATAGGCGTTCACTCTCTCGAGATTCTAGCGACCTTTCAATGATATGACGCATGGACTCTTCGTGACTTAACTGACGGCGTGTGGCATTATGCTTTCAAGCATTAATGGCCCTCAAATATGAAGAAAGTTACTACTTGCATCAACAGGCGTTGCAGATTCTGTTGTGAGTTTAATTTAGGTAAGCCTCATCTTTCTGGTACTGCGATTAATTCGTATAGTGATTTTGCAAGTCTCTATTTCTTTCTTATTTTCACGTCTTTATTGTATCTTGATATGCTCAGGCGGCATCAGGCTGGGCCTGCTAGAATTTAGAATACAGAAACTTTGTGTTTTGTTTTTCTGCGGGAATTGCGACAAAATGGGTTTCACCGAGATAGCCTTTAATTGCATAAAACTACTGTTTAAAGCTTCAAAGCAGTATTTCTGAGTGGCTGTCACAATAGGCGTGATGTTCAAGTTCATTACTTGTTAAAATTCTAAAAAATTTCTCAACATGTTTTAAAACAATTTTATTAAAAGTTCCTTACCGTTATAATAATTTAACACGTAATACGTAACTTTAGGTTGGGAGGTGCGTGTGATTGTTGCATTCTGTCTCCGAAATATGAACTGGTCTTTAATTTCCCTATGGGAATAAAATTTTTGCATGCAGAATAACGTACACTGATATTTTGTTTAGCTTTATATCGGTGTTGTCATATAGCACATAATTTGAGGGGTTTTGCAGCATGGTGTATCGTATTTACATTTGAGCATAGTTGAATTATATTGACGTGCATCTGTATTAGAGTCAAGTTCAGCCAGTGTGTTAGCCATTATATCAAGTTTTACATTTACGCCTTTTTTTAATGGTAGGTAGTCTGATGAATACAGGGTTGAGCGGATACGTGGTTAATATTCTGGCAGCTGCTCAACCATTGTATTATGATGAGTGTTGTGTGACTTTTGTGGTGTGTGCGGTCAGGTTTGTTGGACGACCAAAGAGCTCGTCAGCAGCGCATGCTGGCAGTGCTGACAGACGGCACAAAGGACAGGACCAGCCTGCAGGAGGAGGTGTCCAAACTGTCCCACAGCCTGGAGGAGATTCGCCAAAAGGGCATCGCCGAGGCCAATCGGTATGCTAAGGTTAGTTTCAGTGATCGGAGTGACAAAGAAATAAACTCTGTGAACGAATGAATTAACAAATGAGTAGGGCTGCTATAGTTGCCCACGAGATTTGTTTTTTCTGTTGGCTGAGTCTTGTCGGCTGAGTTTCGCAGTTGTGCAGGACTTGTCTCGCACGATTTTATGATATAGGTACCGAAGTGTCGTACGTTTGTTTTCTTCATCCTTCAGTGTTTGAGCTCATTTTAGTGTCACGGACTCACGGTCACTATCTCGAACCTCTGTACTGGCTGTGGAGTTGAACCCATTATTCCTATGTATGTTATGTACTGTATGCTTCGTGTGACGGACGTTTCATTTGATCACATCTACTGTAAATGTAGAAACAAGTTTGTTATTGTGCAACAAAAGATCGCAGTCTGCATTAGTCAGAACGTCACAATGGTATAAATGTTGCCATTTTTTAATTGTGTTTTGTAGTGTTTTCATGATTTTTGCGAAGAATCGGACTCGTTTTTCCTCCTCGGCATGAACGCCATTTGGAAGGACTGGCCGCTCGGATTTGGATGGCTTATGCAGCAGTGCATGTGCAATTCCCGAGACTTGAGGGTCTGGCTCGGCTGTTTAGTGAACTTTCATTATCGTAGCTTTTGATGGGAATGCAGCATGTTTTAGGGAAGAGTTTTTAGGATTAGCATATTTGGGAATTATCAATAGCTTTGCTGCTATGAAACATGTGTTGTCAACATAGAAAGATGCTCTAGTGAGGAGACCCGCATCGCTTAATATTTTGATGCCTTAGTGAAAGCTAGTGCAGCTAATGAAGGCGGTTGTTTGTGCCCAGCTCATTCACGACATCCAGGAGGAGAACCGCCTCCTCCAGTCCGAGTGTGACCGCTTCGAAGGAGAGATCCTGCAGACTGGTGAAGGTAACACTTCTTCCTTGTGTTCCTTCTCGAACTCCTTGTTTTGTGACCGCTGCTCATCAAGGCAAATTCAGAGTAATGCAACGCTTGTGTTACATGCGTATGCATGTTTACCTAATGCCGTATGATTTAAATTTTAAGGGAGCCCTGATGGCAAATGAAAAATAACTTTCCCTGTCGGGCATTCCTTTAAGTTTTATGATAAATTAGTGTAGTTATATATTTTATGGATTAATTGTTTTATGTGATTTTGTTTACTTGAGGTGGTCTGTAGATTTATTTTTATTTTTACGGATTAAGTCGCTGGAAATTTTTTTTGCGCTTCATTGGTGTAACACTGTGCATTAATTTATTTTGGAAGTAATATTCTCTGCTACCCAGAAGGGTCTATAGCGCCAACAAGTAAACAAACGTCAAGTCACACAAACCAACAAAATTGAACGAGAGCTAAGTTCACTTTTTTCTTTCGGATGTGTAGCCGTACAAGGTCGAGATTGAGTCATGAATCTAAATCTCCATTCTACATTTGGTTATGAATGTAGAGTTCTATACCACATTTGGTTATGAATGTAAAGTTCTATACCACATTTGGTTATGAATGTAAAGTTCTATACCACATTTGGTTATGAATGTAAAGTTCTATACCACATTTGGTTATGAATGTAAAGTTCTATACCACATTTGGTTATGAATGTAAAGTTCTATACCACATTTGGTTGGTTACGAATGTGAAGTTCTATATTACATCAGGTGACGGATCTATACCTCCATGTAACTATCATTTGAGACTTGATATCTTTATGCCTTGACACAAAGTCTATTAAGCAACGACACATCCCAACTTGAACGTTCTTCGTATCGTTTCTAACGGATATCTCTCTCCTAAGTTGTTTTTCTGTTGCCAGTAAAGAATATTAGTGGTCAAACCACTCTCATGTGAGAGTGAGCACAAGCGTAGATCATTCTTTAAAAGTAACGTTTTTTGTGTCATTAATCGATGTACTTCACATGATTTCCTGTTGGGCCAACTGAGACACCGAAATTTCATGCCCATTAGGTGTTTCTAAAATCAAACATTTACAGAGTTTGTGTGACAATTTCCTTAATTGGGTAAAACTTCTGGTTATATTCTCTTGAGCTCCCACTTCAAAACATTTGAGCTGGAAATTCCCTACTGAACAGTGAGTGAGTGAATGCATTACACCTCATTCTCTAAACAGCAATTACCTCGGCTTCTTAACAAAAATTATTTTGCTACCTTGGCTTGGTGCCTATTACTTTCAATTACCACTGTGTGACTTCTGCCTCTTCGATAATGAGAGAACTGTTGACATGACAGCAGCGCTTTAACTAAGATGTCTTGATGCAGAGCCAGACCTGGTGGAGACTGGCTACGGGGCCCACTTCTCCAATCACAGGGAGGGCCCGGGCTTCTCACTGAGCTCTCCCTCGTCTCCTCTCCCTGCCCGCCCTCAACCATTTAATAGTAAGCCTAAAATACTTTGTTTTTCATAGTAAGTTGAAAGAGGAAAGCTGTGTTAAGGTGATTTTAATTCTTGTATTGGCATTTCACTATCTATTACTTGGGCTGGGCCTTGAATCTGTGCCTGATTCTATGTTTTTATACTAAAATGAGCTGAATTTTGTGTTAGTGTTCCACATAGTTGAAGATAAACACGTTGTGCTTTGAAATAAATAATTGGCGTATTGGAAATAACCTCCAGAATCAGCAAAGAGAATTAATTTAGAGCTGTGATACTAAATATGAAAGTTACATTTGTTTTAGGTATTTATTTCTTTGGCATGTCATAGAATGTTTTTCATCATCAGGAAGTTACAGAAGGAGAGTTCTCCAATTTTTTTTTAATTGCATTTTAGTTAGCAGTAGACCTCGTCGTATCTGCTACCTTATTGGTGGTCACTGCATATTAGATATAAAACATGGCCGTCAACTAGCCAGTCTACTACTGCGTTAAACTATATGTTGAGAAATATTTTAAAGTTCGTGTAGATGTAGAATTTTTATCGATGCTTTTCAATTTCTCATTACTTTTTCAATCTATGCTGCACTAACAATGAAAAGTAGTGTAGATTGTCAGTGTCAAATGTTATATAAGCTGAATTATTCAAAATGTTGGTTTTCCATACTTTAGAATGCAGTACTTGGTATAAAGATGTGCATTTGTTACGTAATCGATAACAAACTAGATAGTTTCGGTGGAAATTCCACGGTTTAGAATTGACTAATTTGAAATTATTATAAAGACGAATGTACTAATGATTTATGATGAGTTATTGGGTTTCAAATGAATGTTTTTCTTGAATATATACAGAACTTCCATTCTGTTTCTTATCTACTGATAACATGGCCGTGTAGGAGAAGAACGGGAGAAAAGAAGTACTTTATAGTTATCCGGCGCCTTTGGAATCCACAATACAATGCTTATAATACATGCATACCCGTTCTGATTTCTGTTCAATAATTTTCCTTCAGTAATAGGAGATAATGGGACACACACATAGAGAGATGTAGGGAGATACACACTGTCTATTATGTGTCGATTATTTGCAATCGCTTTTTCCCTACCACTTTGGACATTTTTTCAATTTGTTGAGTTATAAATGCTTAGCTCTTAATGTACATATAAAAAATTTAAATACTCTGCCACATGGAAAACATTCATTTACTTTCAAACGACCGTGAATATTCACCTGGGAGAGGATTTTCTGAAGGGTTTGTCTACTTTACAGGAGGAGTATCTGTGGGCAGAGGGGTAACTGAGGGATCCCAGCGGTTCACCCCGACTAGAGTAGCTCCTCCACCCCCAGTCAGCAGCGCTGCCACTCCCTCAGCTGCACCACAGGTGAGCTCGCTCAGGCCTCTCGAGTTTTCTTCACAGCTGCTTGTCTTCTTGCCATAACGCCAGTCCTGACACTCTCGGTGCCTTTTTTTCATTTCTTTCCTTCCACATTTTTTTCGTTTTTTTTCTTGGAATTTTTACTTTTGTGTTTTGTTTCATTTTTCTTCCTTTTTTCGTGGATTTAATTTCTTCTCAATTCTCTTGTTTTCTTGATTCAAAATATGAGCTTATCGTGGCTACAGAACTTGTGTTCTGTAGCTACAAAATGTATTTATAATTTTGAATGTAATTTCACCAATTCTTCAATTGAATTTTCGCTACTTCTCACCTAGAATGTATTACGAGTCAAATACGAATTAAAGATGAGATATTTTATTTATTTATTTGCAGTAGGAATTTCTAGCAGAATAGTGTTACTTTTTGAAAAATGTGTAAAATATATATATATGAGACGAGTTTGGATGCTAGTATTGATCGGTGTAGTGTGTGTGAGTGAAGTCCTGTGGATAACCTAGAAGGGTTTGAGCAGTACTAGAGCAGCGGGACCGTGTGTGGTTGTGTGAACTGCGTGGCAGTGGTTGTCAGTCAGTGGAAGTGATGCTGGGTAGTGGTAGCAGAAGGACTGTTGGATTTAGGCGAGGCTCAGTCTCTGCCTCCTAAGTGTTCACTGTGCCATAGACTTGTGAAAAGAATAAAGGGAGGGGAAGGCATGGATCTGGTAGGTGATGTGAGAGCTATGATAGCGTGACGCTGCTCAGCTTCTAGAATGGGGTGCAAGAAGAGTCACGTGTGGTGCACGGTGCATTTGCTTCAGACAGGAATGTGTCATCATAAATGCTTGAATTTGTTTTTTGGATATTTGTTTTTCTTTTGTTGCATAATTAAATTACGTAGTATCTACAGTGATTCAGTTGGGTTACGCTGAAGCCTAATAGACACATGTGATTGAAAAGCTTCCTGTAATATTTATTCCATCAGATTTATAATAGAAAATGTTCTCTTTTTGTTTTTAAAGTTTGATTTCAACGTACTCAGAACGAATCTTATGCGATGTCTCCAACAGCCAATGAAATAAATTAAATGAATTAAGCATTAGTGATTGCGGTGCATTATTACCTGTTTTACGAACAGTTAAATAAAATTAATCCTGTATTCTAGTTTCCATCGTCTGGCTTCGAGTCTCTGCCCCACCAACATGCGATGGGCGGCAATGCAGCGAGCGCACCCCGCTGGTCCTGTAACAGATGCACGTACGACAACCATCCTGACATGACGTCATGCGAGATCTGTGGGGCTATCCGCATGCCCCCGTCCCCCCACACGCCAGCGGGGGGCTTCCCACGCCCGTCTTTAGGTATGGAGACTAACTATGCTGAGACAGGAAGCGTGAGCGGGTCTAGAAGCCATGCTGGGCGGGTCCACGATACACCTGATGGATGGTGTTATAAGGACGTGAATCCTGGCAGTTGTTCTCGTGGTGTTGGGTCGGAAGTTTGTTTCTCGAAGCGTGGTGGAAATGATGGCACAGTAGGTGTTAACTCTCATGACGTCATTGTTGCCACGAGGGCCAAACAACCCGTCTTCGAGGACACTGGCCTTGATGGTCGTCCGAGGGAAAGGGAAGAGTTTGTATCCCCATCGAGTCATGATGTTTGTGAGATGGCGAATGTCAGATTTGAGCAAGTTGGGGGTTCAATTTGTGATTTTGAGACAAGTCGTGTGTCTGCTGGTGGTGATATTCCTGTAGTGAGTAAACGTCCAGACATGAATTCAGGTAATCTTGATCTTTCTGTTTCTGAAACCCAACTTAACCTGAATCAAGCCATCAGTTTAGATGATAGATGTTCCAGTGACTCTAGCAGCAAAGAAGGAATGAAACCATTGGATAGCACACGCTCGAAGGCGTCTTCTGCTAGAAACTCGCAAGATGACCTAGACGTTTTCAGTTTTATAGCTGGTATTTCCCATGGGAACTGGAACTCTCCTCGATCTCGCAAGTCGCTAGGATGCAGCGTGTCACCTTTCACACCTCCACATGACCACTCCTCTTCTTCGTCCGAGTGTTACTGTCATCCGCGTCGCCGTAGTGAGGTTTTGGGTCACAGACGGACAGGAAGTGGGGGCTCAGCTGCAGTACTCGGTAAATCAGGCTCACTCACGCCTTTAGAACACCAAAGAAACTTTAGTAGTTTGAGCGGCCTCTCTGTTCAGCCGCAAGATCAGAGTGACGCAATGGGAAGCTTAATTTTACGAGGAAATGAAAGTAGGTCAAGCTCTGACGTACACGAGATCTTGCATACTAGGGGGAGTGAGCGATGCGTTGTAGGCGTTTCTACCACGCCTGACCCTATCAGGAGCAGTTATATTAACAGTGATGTCAGCAACAAGTCGAGTCTGGGGAGCAGTGAAGGTGGGGGTAGTCGTAGTTTTGGCTACGATACTACGCCTTTGAAGGGCTACCCTGCTGCTCTGTATTATTCTGCTAGGGATGAAGATGGTAATTGACATGACTCAGGCGATGGCCTTAGCTCGCTTAAGAATGTTTTGGAAGTTGAAAAGATGTTTTGTACCATAACCATAAATGTTTATTTTTGTGAGAATCCGGGCTTTGTTATACATGTAGAAAGTTTTTTGTGAATGAGATCGATTTTATTTTCTGGGTACTAATCTGAACTGAGGATACTTTTACCAGTAATCCGCATTTTATTTTTAGTTTTCTAAGCATGCGAGAAGTTTCAAATGGGCAATCATCTGAGAGCAACTATTATGACGTAGCAATTTTATGAAGTAAATATAACACGATTTATTACCAAGCAATAAAGAGTTAATTTAGAACATTACTTATACGGTACCTATTTCATCAGAAAAACGTACATCGCTTGCAGTTAAATTTGAGGGAACTTCACCTGAGGTTGGTCGATGTGTAAATACGAAATGAGAACTTATCAAATACTAATTTATGTTTGAAAAATGAATGTTCCTTTTGTTTTATGAAATTTATGTTTATCAGACAGCTATACAAATACAACAAGAGCCATTACCGTTCGTTGAGTAAATGTAACGCATCAATAACTTTATTTTTGTGCTAAAAGCCTAAAAAATATTTCACAATTCTTACACATATTGCGTTCTCATTGCACATTAATTTCTCTCTGGTTCAGGAAAGTAGTCCTTTATGAGAGAATCTACAGAAAGAAAAGCTTTTCAGTTTCACCTTCGAGTTTCTACATACGAATGATGATCGGAGTAATTTTCTCTCCTATGTTGACTGACAACCAGTCTTGCCGTGGAACTTAATAAGGAACTTTGAACACTCATGAGAGGATGAAGGAAGGAAGGAAGGTGTTCACTAGTGTCAGTAGTGTGGGTTTTAAACTCCTGCTGTTGGTATATTTTTGTAGTGTCAAAAGCTGTATTTTTCCCTGGTTTTAGAGGTCGTACGCCTGACAGACGTCTCGTTTCGGTGACCTGTGCGAGTTCACTCGCTTTGTTTCTTGTCTCAGCTCCTGCTCTTTTAGACGACATCTGATTATTGCAAATCTTTTCTTAGTTAGAAGTCCAGTAAATCTATTTTTTGTGAAGTAAAAATTAAAATATGTATTGTGAAACAAAGACTCTGATTAATGGCATAAATTCTTTGATTTATAACTTTGCCATTGGGTTAACTGAGTATTCTTCTAAAGATTTCAGCGTCCAAATCGTCTTTCAATATTTATGATCGTACAACCTGTGTTCTCTTGTACGATGTTGTACTCAACATCCAGACAGAATTTATGGTCAGTCTTATGTTGATACTCTATCAAGACCTTTGCGTTGTATCGTCACAGACCGAGGTAAGAGTTTGTACATAACTTTATCCACTGAACCGGATATTTAGGTATGAACTGCTATTATTCACTTAGTCTTACAGAACCATTGATTTTGTACGATGGTTATTTTGTTTAATTTTTGTAGTGGACTAGTTTGATAAATCTTTGAAGTCATCGATTTTATGATCTACTCTCGAGTTTTCAGTTCATTATTCAGGTAAGACATTGCATCTGTGATATGATGGTCAGTTGAGATCTTGCGTACATCCTTGTTGCAAGCATCAGTGTTGTATTCGTTGGTAATTTTATGTGTTCTTGAATGTCAGTTACACTCTGGCCCTCACAGTGCTTCAACGAGACCTTCGTTAGCACATTTTCTGGCTGTAGAAGAGCGAGTTCTGTAATTTATGTTCATTCTTATTCTTACGTAACCCCAAATTTACACTCTCTCCTTTGACAACTTGTCAACTTCTCTTGTCTCTAGTGAGATCTGCTCCGAAAATTCTGTGTTCCCGTTGTAAAAAACACGTAGGTGTTGATACGTCTCATCCCTATTGATAGGTATTTCATGGAACACAACTTCAAATATGTTCTTAAAACTGAGATTGAGTTTGGGGAAAAAATATATAATGAGACCACGCTATCTTGGCTGGATGCATTCTTTATGAGAGCAGAAAGCTGACTATATTTCTTGATGCTATTCATTGTAGTCCGGCATAAAGGACAGTTTGAGTGTACTATCATAAATCTAGAAGTACGTTGTTGACTTCCTACATGTTCATTTGATTTATTTTTTGCTGTTCTAATTCGTGAGAGTTTTCCCATACATTTCTGGTAGCTATTAATGCCGTGCCACTCCGACATTCTATCCTCCATTTCGACCGAACCTCGCCTTTAATTTTCATGCATAGCCGGTGACCAAATTACTTTCGTGCTTCGGAACAGTGATCAGGTTGTGTAATCTTCTCAAAAAATATGTAAAATTAATTTCTTTATTAAATATAAATTTAATTACGATTTTTGTCTTGGGTTCAGTGGTTGCAACTTTCTTTTGGAATCTATTAATATTCTTATTTCTCTTCGAGCCTCCTGGTTAACGTT
Source organism: Trinorchestia longiramus (assembly GCA_006783055.1). Lineage (NCBI taxonomy): Eukaryota > Metazoa > Arthropoda > Malacostraca > Amphipoda > Talitridae > Trinorchestia > Trinorchestia longiramus. The sequence goes on along the minus strand of VCRD01003262.1, from coordinate 28,616 downwards.
GAGGTAAGACAACTTGGGGAGAAGGAGAAATGTAAGCACGAACTGAAGCTCCACCTTTCTTTATTACCTTATTTTTTTGGTATCGTAACCAGAGAAAAGCACGAAATGTTGTTTTGATTCTTATGTTTGGCTCTAAATTGGTTACGCTAGCGAAAGCTTTACTTTTTTCTGTGGAAGCGGGGCTTGGCCGTAAAGATCTGCATGTTTCATGTTATGGTGGATATTGGCTCATAGAACATACATTTAGCTTGCATGCTCCTTTGGGATCGTATAGGAAACAATGTTCCTCAAGGTTCTTTCGTTTCTTTTTACAGTTACTTTGAGGTA
>VCRD01003262.1:0-26926 GCA_006783055.1 Trinorchestia longiramus | reverse complement strand
CATTTCTGTTCAAGTTCCGCACTGTCCTGCTCGCTATGTCGTATCCTCTACTAACGTTTCTTCTCCGTTTGGTTGCGTCCCACTGACTGCATAACTTACCAAGAATATAGTGGTGCTTGTTTGAAACTAGTTATTCTTGATACTGTTCCCTTTTACAGGAAAATGAATTGATTCTGTACATTAAACAAATACCTTTTACGACAGGAAATTTGTTACTGTAGAATATATAATACTATAGTTGCGGTACGGAATTTCTACTACTTCTGTTGTGGTAGGGAATTTCTGCTACTACTGTTGAGGTACGTATTTCTACTACCACTGTTGAGGTAGGAATTTCTACTACTACTACTACTACTACTACTACTACTACTACTACTACTACTACTACTGCTGTTCAGATAGGAATTTCTACTACTACTACCAGCTTGGTCGACTGGTGAGCGAATCTGCTTGAGAGCGGAAAGACCCGGGTTCGAATCCCGCTGCCGACATGGTTGATGCGGCTAGAAATACGGCATGGGACTTGGGTAAACAATCGAATAATTATCGAAGTAATTATCCGACCCAAGAATGGGCCAGAAGGTTCGTTCCTATAGCCTCATTCTATTCTATTCTATTCTACTACTGTTGAGGTAGGAATTACTACTACTACTACTACTACTGTTGAGGTAGGAATTACTATTACATACTAGTGATGAGGCAGGTATTTCTACTGCTGCTGTTGTGGTAGGAATTTTCTCCATAGATTGCGACTATTTCTTTTATTGTTATTCCTTATGTAGGTCATGCTTTTCTTTTTTTTAGGATTTTCATGTACATTTTTGACAGATGAATATTCACTGTACAATTCTCCACCTGATTTTTCTTTTCCTTGAATACTCAGTTTATTTTTCATTTTACGCATTTGCCTGACAGTGTTTCGTACTGACATGAAGTGGGCGTACGTACGTATTAGTGAGTACAGAAAATTTGGAAAGTTATCGTAGTTTTTTATATTTATTTTATTTCTGAGACTCGATGTCTAAACTTTATTTTCATTGAGTGCAATAAATATAGGCAGAAAATGTTAAGTATGTCATTTGAATTCAGTGTACAGCTTGGTAGTGAAGCGTGGTGTCCTGCTGTAGTATAATATCTGTGTCGTTGTGTGTCACTGATTTTCATTTATGTTTCGTTTCTAACTTACCATACTTATGTGTGTGTTTAGACTTGAAATTTTGCTGTATAAACGATTCCCAGCTAATTTCTGCGGCGTCCTAAGATTGCAAGTATGATTTCATCTTTTTAGGATTTCTACGCTTTGGAAATATATTTTTGTATTCTGATTTCTACCTTGTTCATTAGGCAGGATCATTTCCTGGGCAAGTCCAGTGCTAGTACTAGTCGCAGTTGTTAGGTCCTTCAGTAGTCACAGTTATTTACAAGGCCCTGTAGTAGTCAGTTGTTTACAAGGCCCTGTAGTAGTCACAGTTGTTTACAAGGCCCTGTAGTAGTCACAGTTGTTTACAAGGCCCTGTAGTAGTCAGTTGTTTACAAGGCCCTGTAGTAGTCACAGTTGTTTACAAGGCCCTGTAGTAGTCACAGTTGTTTACAAGGCCCTGTAGTAGTCACAGTTGTTTACAAGGCCCTGTAGTAGTCACTGATGTTTACGTCCACTTTCAGAGAGATCAAACTCTTAACTTATGCAACCTCAGCCCCAGTTAAACATTCAATGTTAGCACGTTCTGACTGCATTTGTGTTTATTGAAATGAATTTTTATTTTTTCTTATATTCAGTCTTCATGATGAAATCAAGACACAGTATCAACAGTACAAATACGTATAACGTTTAACGTTTAACAGTAAAGAAAATACTGAAGAGAATTATACAAAATTGTATTTGTAAAAATGTTTTCATTTTTCCACTACTCGTGCTCATAAGCTGTAGTTCATGTTTTGCTCTTTGAACATCACAGGACAAATGAACCACTTGTTTGAAAATTACCAGTTCATTTCAATCTTAAAATTAACAAGTTTAAATTCTGTTTAAGTTTTCAAAGTAATTCTGATGGCATAAAACTATTTTAAGGGACAAGTTGTACAGTTCTCAAATGGTTCTTTAACCTTGCAATGTTGTACTAACAGGTCAAGTCATTCTAATTGAAACCGACTGAAAAGCAACGCACGTGTGATCCTATAATTTCTGTTCCCTGTTGTTGGGAGTGCAGGATGGTGAGTCCAAAATCATGAATTACCTAGATAATACTGACCATTTTGATACTCACTGAAGCCGACCTCTAACACCACGAACACGGTGTCAGAACTTCGGTTGGTTTGTGAACCACCGTAGGAGAAAATTCATGGAACCAGAATTTTGAAATGGTGGCTCTAAATTACTCTAGAGGTTCAAGCACTCGTTTTTTTAATAGTATATAGCACGTTTACTTAATACTTATGAAATTACATACTTGTATTTAAGTGTTGCAGGTTTGAATCGTATCTTTTATTCAATTTGAACTTCTCTTTAGAAATTGTGAGTTCCTTAGACTCTTCTTGTGTTCTTCAAATGATCTGTCCGAACTTTGTCTCTCCCGAGCTTAGTCTAAACTCAGACTGACCTTCAGTCATTACGAAGTATACATCATTTATATCTAGAAAAACTAACATCTATGAACTTCCCAACCTAAAAATGCGTTAGTTCAATTTAATTGGTTGAGACTGCAAAAATGATGATTTTCTTTTCTGTTGTGTTACAAATTTGTCGAAAGACTCGTGACAAATATGCACAAGATGGGCTGTTTCTTCATTTAATATTTCATTTGGTTTGTTACATCAATGCATGAAGATTTTATTTTATGAAAATAAGCAATCTCCTTAATATTGTTGTATTTTCCTCAGCTATCATTCAATTAAATTACGTATCGTTAACTCGGATCTAAATTAGTGCGTGGTCAACGATTGACGACCGAATTTAACGAAAAACATTGACATTCCTGAGCTCAACTCTTCCTTTTACACAGGATCCCAGTTTCCTCAATTAAATTTTCCTTTCTGTGCAGTGTCTGAATTATCGAGCCAAGCCGACCCTCTCTGATGACCTTGTTACGGACTTTCCTATGCTGCACTGCACCCGGCACTAACGTCTTCGCCTGCACCGCTGCTTCATCTATCGTGACATGGACTCCTCTTCCTTATCTAGCACAAACTTAAGAACTTCCTCGCCTACATGTGGTATGCTCTTTCATATGCAGGGTTGCAGCACGGTTTTCGAATTGAGTACAGGTGCTCCAAATGAACAATTAAAGTCAAATATAGGGCACGATAAGCAACACTTAATTCGTTACTTCGTTGCGGCGTTCTCTTTTGGTGTAATTCTGTTCATTCTTTTTCCAGGTATACTAGAAATATTTATACATAACGCGTCTCCGTTTGTGTCTAAATTCAACTTGGTTTCGTATTTTAGAATTATAGATGCATGAAGTCTGCATTAGTCCCAGATTCACCAAAGTACTCTCGTTCTGTTCTTATCTAATACCTAACTGAACCATGTTGATTTCTACTGTATTATCTGTCTATTGATCAAATGAATTATTGCTAAAGCGTAATTAGACTGATGATAAAGTGACTAATTTTAATTAAGACAAGTTATTTGCGTACTGAAATTATTTCTATTTAAAATGATATTTAATCACTTGTTACACAAAGAGGCTGTGATTTGTATAATTGCCATTACTTTCATACACTAGATTCAGGGCGCTATCAAAACCCAACCTAATTTTGCTTTGTTTTCTGATTTTTTTATACATCTAGGGCATTTTTCTACGTATTTCTGCCATTGGTATTTTAATCTTACTACGCAAAACAAAATTTTGTGATTGATCTAACGTTTATGTTAGCTTATGTTGATTATCCCGTGAACATTTACTGAATCTCGACACTAGAGTGTTCATGTTTTATAGCATTCATGTATTCCTGATCAGTTTCATTTGCAAGCAGTGAGAAGGGAATATGGAGAGTACTTGTCATGTGCATGGTCCACAAATAAGAGGGCGCATTGCATAGCTTGGTACTAGCGCTACGATCTTAGGAACAGAAAGATTTCTCATCACATATACCAAGGACGGGAAGGAGTTCCAAGAACGTCTGTGGTTTTACGAACGGTGTTCCTCAGATGTCTTAGGAAATATTTTTGGAGTTTCAGCAACGGAATGGTGATAGGAGATAAGGGTTTATTTTCAGGATTCCTCTTTTCATGTGGGTGGCTACTAGTCACTCTAGGTATCTTCTGCTTCGAGTACAATCATATTTATTTTCTGTCATGTTCTCTTATACTTGTTTCGGTGCGAATTCATTCTTTATCCATATATTTGTGCCAGTTTCGACGGCAGGCGTCCTGGTTCCTTGGTGAGGTAGGAAAATTCAGTGCCCTTTTTCTTGAATTTTAATATCTCAAAGCTCTAATTGCTTGTGTCAATTTGAAGTTAAATCGGACTCTTGAAAATGTTGCTGCTGCGTACTAAATCAGTGGTTAGGTCTTCAACGTGTGGAGATACTTATGAGGGACCTTACAATGATTACGTAACATGGTTCACTCTTATATAATGTGATCGCCCATCCTCAGTTTTAAGACAATGTAGAGTTATATTAATCGTGAGACGCTGATGTAACTTGAGCAAATCTGTTATGCCAGAGTACTTGTTTCTGTGCGCTGTTAACCGCCGGCTGGCATCATTATTCTGTTCAGTTCAGCGAAAACGAGTCGTGGCATTTCTATGTAGCGTTGCATGAGTTCTAAACATTTTATTGTGTCAAAAAGTCATTCATGGTCGTCATTTGGTATACTTACACACTTGCGAAAAAATTGTCCTTCGATTTTTGATTAAAAATGTAAGAAATTAAGCGTAAACGTTAGGCGGACGTGAGTTGCTGCACCATTGTGGCCACACGTTTCAGCATTCCACTCTGATGGTATGTAGCTAAATGTAGAGCAGTCCGTTGTGTTGCACACGCGTAAAACTAATTGTTGAACGAATGTCGAATAATTTAAAAAATCTACTTGATTATTTACTACTACGCATTTTGAAAAATAATGATCTAGTAATTGTTATTAGATGAAAATAAATGATTTAATAATTGTATATTTATTCATTTAACTTACCAGTGAAATTAATCTCCCTTGTAAATCTTCAAGATTGATAAAAAAAATAATTCTGAAACTGAGCACACACATACACACACAGCCAACAACCATCGTTAGCAATAACCGAATGAAGGAAGTGTGCTCTACATTTATGTTTTCAAGCAGCCATTCTTTATGGTCAGAGATTATCCGAAGACGATATGCTTCAGAAACTTCAACTCAAATATGTGAAAACTTGAGATTTGTTTACGTTACAGCACTCGAAATTCACCTATCAAATGTTTAATACACCCCAGAATTTTTTTTCATTATAGTATATTATTTGTTCGTTCCTGCACATTAAGTAATTACACAAAATTACTTGCGACATCAATTCGTACTATTTACGAATTGGCTTCAAAACTACCTAGATTTTCAACTGCATAGTAAACAATTTACTAAGTTTAAACATCTCAAATAGGAGCTTAGTGCAAGGATTTCCATAATATGAATGAGGAGTATTTCAGATTCCGGCTCTTTTATGTAACAGAACTACACACGGATACCAAAATGCTTTATCGTGCAGAGCGCGGAGAAAACTTATTACTGTATCATTAAAGCTGAACTAAGGATTTCACTACAAGAAGGAAACACGTGGTATGCACTAGAGCAGCGTAAGGCATGTATTGACTACTGTTCACAGCACCCGAAACTATACTCTTTCTTAACGACCAACACACCAAGACATTTGGAATTGAACAAAACATCTACCCTGTTAACAAATATTAATGCAAAAGCTAGATTATCAATACACGTGAACCATTCCGTATAAAAATGTCCAGAAGAGCACGTACGTGAAGAGCCCTGACGTTAGCCCGGATGTGAGGAGAGTCTTCCGGCAAACGAAGAACTGTTGCCACTGATTTCCGGCTTTTATTAAAAGCAACAGCCACAGCACGAAACCAGCCAAGAAGAAGAAAATAAAGCCGTATAAACTTGTCAGTCCCAAGATGCCTGAAAAATAACATTAAAAGTTATTTAGTTTTATAGCTACCAATAAAAGTTACAGTAACCGCAGTAAACGCTCGTACGATAAAACATTCTTAATTTCACAGCGATGCATATTTTGAAAAGTTGATCAAAAATTTGTTCCCTCGTTATAACATAAGAATGTCTTGAGTCATTAATATTTTTTTTCTTCAAAGTTCAATCAAAGAGAGAAGAGCAAGGATAAGCACTTTCAACCTCATCATTTTACTGACTAAAAACTAGACAGAAAGTGGGGAAAAAACAAAAAATTGGAACGCTTCTACCTTTAAGGTCATTTTCAACAACTGGAAAAATGAAAGGCACAGGAATTAAAGAAGGATGCATATCAGCATATAAAACAAGAAAAAATACTAAACTAATCGCAGGGGGTAAGCAGATTACGTATCATTCAAAATAGGTTTGTCTCTTGAGATGAATAAAGATTCTAAAATTAGTAAATCTAAAATACTAGGCGCCGTAGCAATTACTTTAAAATATTTTAATTTAACCCGTCAATGCCAGATGGGAACATATGTGCTCAAAGATAATCATTCCCTTTAGTCCCATAGTCTCAATGATTCGTTCAAAATTACATAAAAATGAGTGGTCATTTACGAAACATTTTGATCAGTCTGAAAATAATTTGGTAGTTAAAGGGTTAACATGCACACGTAGGAGAGTGAGAAGGGTTAGCAAGAGGACAGTTGGTACGGAAACTCCTAGCTCTGCCACACGAATAAAATAGGGCAAAAAAACGAGCCGTTTGGCCCATTCTTGAGTTGCTACCCAAGTTTCACGCCGAGCCATCTGGATGTAGAGCCTAGATATTCAGACGCACAAAAAACAACTATATTTTTAAATCACACCAGAGCATACTCCAAGGAAGCTTATCATCGTAACTGAAAATTGATTTATTAATATATAGATTTACCAGAACAATTCTGAAGGCTATATAGGTAAAGTACTTGGGTAAAAGGAATAGTACTTCTTCAAAGTTTTCCTACTGATGTCCCAAAAATGGCAAGGCGACATACAAATCATTTTTGGGAGCCGTTATCGTAAAAAATTTTTGATTAAGGAAATTTCTGACAAAAAATTTGGTGAGTCCCAATAGAAAACCATTTGGACAAAATATGTTTTAAAACATTCAAATTCGTCATACCCAGTAGAAAAATTGAAACAAACACAACAGGCTCTGCAAAATAAGATTCTAATGCTATTCATTTCAAGACGTAAAAAGCAAAAACTAAAAATTGATAATGAGACCTGTAAAATTAGGTTTACAGAACACACACGTGGAAAAACTATTCATCGAAAATCATACATAGGAAAATTCGCGAGTCTAAAACCGCTAAAGAATAATTGCATACCAGTTCCACAGTAAATTTCATGTATGGATGCTGAGAATTCAGGCAGGCTAGAAACAATGTACAGTGCACTTGATCACAAAATAATCGAAAGATGTCGTCCACGTAGCGTTTATAAAACACAGGTTTACAGTAAAAAGGACTGAGGTCTGGCTATAGTTTCTTATGGAAACACATAAACATGTTGGCGAATGTCGGTGCAAGCGAGAGCCCCATTCCTACCCCATTAAGCTGTTGATAGAATTTATGGTCAAAAATGCTTCAAGTTTGAAACTGAAAGCTGCAACAATGCTTCAACACGTTTCCTGCGATTGCCGAGCCGGTGCAAATCTTTACTTTGTACACATAAACACTAAAAGACTTGGAAAAAATTACAGAACCACGTTAAATGTCGAACGGCATAATCCCTGAGACTAAGTTTACATGCTCTTAGAAATAATTTAAGCAATTTCTATGGTTTTCGTTAGAGGTATGTTCGTGAATAAATTTTCAACATCGAATGAGGCCATTTATGTATAGCGGGTCAGCATTTCCAACGAAAGTAATTGATTTAGAGAAAAGTTAGGAATTTTTAACAGTAAATATTAGAGATGTACCGATAGTATCGGTATCGGCAGTATTGGCCTTTTTCTCGAGTATCGGTATCGGTATGGGCGTCTAAAAAAACGAAGGATCTAAGCCGATACTCCGATACTTATATACTATGTTCACGAGACTGGTAATGCCAAATTTCGGAAGACAAGCTTAATAACGAACGTTAACTGTCTAAATTTATTTACTCATCAGATAATAATATAAGTTAGATTTAATGTTAAACATAGCAAGAATTATGATTGAACATGAATAATTATTGCTACAACCTATTTCATTTACACAGAGAAAAGGGGATTGAGTGTGCGTATACGTATTCACAAACACACGCAAGAACACGTGACATCTGCCTGAGATCACGCAACGCATGCTAGTAGGATGCTACTTAATTTAAAATTTTCCTAATGAATAATGCCTATTATTTATTTTAGAGTTCGTAACTTCGTATTAAATATTGCAAAATATATTTCTCGAGTGAATTAATTTTCAATTGTATGCCTCAACAGACTGATATTTCAGAAAAAAACGACTTGGCATCTCGTGATTCACGAAGCCTGGTTAAGTTTAGTGCGCTACAGGCGGTTGAGCCGCGAAGGTCGTAGGTGTAAGTATCTTGCTTGCGCTGTCGTGGCCTCTACCAGCAACAGAAGTTCAAACTCGGAAGTATGGAAACATTTTATTGTCGACGAAACAAATGAGGGATATTGTTACGGAACAGAGCCAGAATAGGAACTAGAAATTAGGCGATGATAAAGCTGGCTGTGCGATTTGCAGCAAAACTGGAGCGGAAAGGGAATGTGTTGTATAAGTTAGGTTTACGAATCTTTTTTAGCCGTATAAAATCCAGGGTCAGAACCAGATACAATATAGATTTGTATAATTCATTGGAGATCGTAAACGACTTCAAGTTAAAGTTATTAATCTTGTCCTCTACACGGACAGCGAATTTTGCTATAGCATATAGTGCAGCTGCATTACACCATCTACTTTCCTAAAACATAGGTAAAGATACATCAAATACAACAATAACCATAATTCCATACCGATAACTCGAAACAATCTTCAAGCGCCAAATTCGATTACCTACTTTTGCTGGTCAAGAAAAAATTCAGTATGGACGGCAGTTTCAATTATTCTGAGTAGTTCTCCATCAATTGCAGATGAATTAAGATCGGAACGCCCAATACACGAGTAAATGCATTGGCGGAACATCAACATGAAAATAATATCTGACGTGCATGCCTTTGCTAACTTGTGTAATTCATGTATGTATTTGTCTCAAGTGCAGGCAACCATTTCAGAAAGTAAGCTTTAGGAAGTACCGTTTAGATTGGTAAACGAACATCCACATGCAATTCTTTCGTCAGACGTATAATCTCCTTTAAAATGTTTCAAGTCATTATACTACGTGTAAATAGGAGTTATTGTAAAATAATCTCCAAATTTTGTTCACTGACACCCAAGATCATCAACAACACGGACAGTTCATTGCCTGGTGCTTCAGGTGTGCACAAGCCTCCTGCGCCAGCTTAGGTAGCAAACATAAATGCTACTTTATAACTTATTCCGTTCATCTACAGTTTCTAGTACTGATCTCCACCTAATTTAGGTCATTAATTGCACACAAGTGTTGTTTCCACATTACTTCATAAACAGAAAACCAAAAGTAACTGGAAATTAAAGGTCTCTTAAGGTCTTAATATTGATGCATTATACATCAATATTCAGCGTACTGTACTCATGTGACCTATGAAGTAATTGCAGCTCAACATAAATAAGTTGTGTCTTAAGATTGTATCTTAAGTTCAGCAACCTCAGATGATGACAACCTAAAAAGTAAAACTTGTTTCTTGAAAACGACCAGTTTTATAGAAAGATTATTACCTCTGAAGTCTAAAATTCCTAACTACTGAGTCATAAGAACTTGAAATAAAAATTCCCAGCGATTGACCAAGGTAAAGTTTAAATCGTATGTCCTCGAAAAAATTCTCAAATCCGTCATCATTCACAACTGGAGATATGGACCCTATAGTAGAGCTTGCATTCCACTGGTGCCCCTGGTTAGCCTGGACAGTTGAGTTCAGGAACAAGACACTCACCAGAGGTAGCTCCTGAGAGAGCAGCCATTGACGTGCGGCAATACTCAATGATGGCAGAGTTATTTCTGATGGCCATCTCGCTGTAGGCTATTCTTTCTCCAGACACCTTGTCCACTCTTGTTCTGACACGACCAGACATCCTGCTTCTTTATGGTGGAGGATGACCGGGGCTAGAATCAACTGCTTACTTCAGATATACACCAAAATCAACACTTACGTGCCTGATTGAGAGATAAATTAAAAAGAAACTTTCTTCAAATAAGGACGAAATTATACCAGAGATTTTAAGGTGATAGAAAACTGGTGAGGTAAATATTTAAAATGTTCTGAAAAATAAAGAAATTGCCAACAATAGATAATTATTAAAATTCAATTTAATATCTTCTACCCAAATAGATTAACACCATATTATAGAAATCTAATATTTGTTATACATTATATCTAACATACATTTTGACTAATAAGATTACTTTCAATGAAAAAAGAAGACTAGTAAATGCGGAACATGACATTTATAGCTGAATTTTTTTTTTGAGAACTGAACAGTCAATTTCAACCCCAAATGCATTCCAAGTTCATGTGATATCTAAAGGCACAGACTTCAGAATTTTCCTTCCTTCAACTTTACTCACTGCCACTTCATCTTGTAGTTCTGATTAAGGCTTTCATCTAATGAGTAAATGTAGCATCTAGACCAGTGAGTCCCAAACTGAGGGAAATTTGAAGCTACCAGGGGAGAAATACAGTAAAACCTCGGTTAACGACCACAATCCGTTCTTGAAAGCTGGTCGTTACCTGAACCGTTCGTTAACCGAATCAATTTTTCACATAAGAAACAACGGAAATAGAAATAATTGGTTCTCATCCCCAATTGATTCGCTATCAATAACATATAACCTATAGGTATGTTTTTTAAATGAGAAATGCAGTATAATTACTGCATTTTCTTCTCACAAATTAAGGCCTCATTGATGCTAGCACCTTCTAACTGTTTATCATTTATATACACAAGAAGCAACTTTTCTACTTCCTTAATTACCTGAGGCCTTTGCTTAGTTAAAGTACTCACTCCTTTAGCAAGATTAGCTACTTTGATTTGTTCCTAATTCTTTAAAACGGTCGAGATTGTTGATTTCGACATGTTGTATTCCGCTGCGAGATGATACACGCACTACATTTTCATGCTTAGAAATAGTTTCTATCTTTATCTCAATTGTTGTGCTTTTTCTTTTCATTAGACTACTACTCTTGCTTTTAACCTTCTTTGGAGACATGTTTGAGGGCTATCTTCTGTAAAAAAAAGCACTAAAATAACACAATAACAGATACAACACGATAAAGACAGGCAACGTCCGACCGCGACTGAAGTTCGGATGCCATGTGTGTTCTTTGTCTTGATGTCATCCGAAAATTCGTTCGTTATCCAGGACAAACTTTTAGCGAAATTGTTAGTCGTTAACCGATTTGTTCGTTATCCTAGGCGTTCGTTAATCGAGGTTCTACTGTAATTGCACAGCCTACTAGCAATAAAAAAATCTCATGTATTTTCTCATGTCCGACGCTAAATCAATTAGTCAATAGTCACAGCATGTTTTGACTCCTCTTTCACTAGTACACATGAAAAGGGAAATCTGGATGGCTGAACTGGGTGCAGGAGGACACGACAAAAAAGATTGAGAACCACTGATCTGAACACTGAAGTTATAATAGGACTTGAAACTACTGATTTCTCATATATTTCTCATCAACTGTTCCAAAATCAAATACCACTATTATTATTGTTATCATCATGATTATTAACATATTCCTGGTTGAACCATCAGAAATCAGCTCAATTTCACTAATAAAATAAAAACCTAGGAATAAATAAGATCAAATTATTAAGCTCAACACTGGTGCAGGGGATGGAGATATCTAATGAAATGGTTATTTAACAGTATTGTTACTGCAGGACACACAAAGAATTCAGTTGTACATTGCATATTTTACATACATCTTTAACCATATTTCATTAAACCAATGCACTAAAAATAGTTAAACTTTTTAATCCTGTTTTCAATTCCAGGATGACAAAGCTATTAAATTTTCAATGCAAAATGATTGTTCTCCTCTAGGAATAACATCCAAGTTAGGATTAGAAAAATGCCAAAACATTTTTCCAAAGTTCTTCAGTTTGATAACTAAATATCTATTCACTAATGTTGTCACTGTACTTCAAAATAAGGTAAAATACGTACGTAAAGTACATAACGTATATTTAAAATGTGCTGGTACAGAGTGACACAAAACACGGGAGCTTTTTTACAATCCAATAAAGCCAATAGTGATGAAAAATTACATTTTATTCATAGTAATTGAAACCTTAAAACATGCCATTAAGAAACAGTGATGGAATTTTCATTATTTAAAAATTACGTCCAGTAGATGGCGTCCTCCTGTACGAATGCATTCTTGAAATCTGCTGTCGAGATTCCTCATTGACCGCTGCAACATCTCAGCTGGGATACTGTGCATTTCATCCTGAATTCTCTGTTTTAACTCATTCAGAGTTCTTGGTTGAGTCGTGTACACTTTAATCTTGAGATAGCCCCACAAGAAAAAATCACAAACGGACAAATCTGGCGATCTAGGGGACCAGAGAACGTTACCGAATCTTGAGTTCACACGGTTACCGAACAATTCTCGCAGAGCCTCCAATGATTGCCATGCAATGTGTGATGTCGTTACATTCTGTTATAACCAGGTTTCTTGAAAATGTGGAAAATTCTTCAATTCAGGTGTAACGAAGGATTGCAACATCTACATGTAACGATTCGCAATGACAGTGACTGTGATCCCCAGTGGGGAATGAGGAATCACAAGAGATTTCAATAACGAATTCGTACAGGAGGGCGCCATCTACGGGACGTAATTTTTAAATAATGAAAATTCCATCACTGTTCCCTAAATGACATGTTTTAAGGCTTCAATTCCTATGAACGAAATATTTTTCTTCCATTACTCTTGGTTTTACTGGATTGTTAAAAAATTCGTTTTTTGTGTCACCCTGCACTTGTAAGGCCTCCTACCGAGTTGTGCTCGAGTTCTGTTACATTTTTTTCCAGAAATTTAGTGATCATTTACAATAGATTGGAATATTTCTTGTAATAGCTGAATAGTAGAGCTACCAATTTTGTTTGAAAATTATTAGTACATTCATAACAATAGATAGTATTAGCAATGGAAGCAAAGAGAATTGAAATCTCTGCTCTACTACGTGCGTCCCATAAGAAGTCAGACATTGCTAAGCGCCTTAATGTCAGTCGAATGACAGTGCACAGAGTTTCAAGTCATTTGAGAGATGGTGAAACCCTCAAGGATCGTCCTTGTTCAGGTAGACCCAAAATTGTGAAGACAGAGATCATTAGAAAAACATGCGAAAAAGATCCAACGCTCAAAATGACTCATCTTGTCAGGAAAAAGATCTGTCTTGACAGTGAGAAGGGCTGTTAAGGGGGCATCTTAGTGAAGAGCTTAAATGCACAGTACGACGCAACTGAGCGCAACATAATAAATAAAATTGGGCATGGACATCTTTTCTTCAACTGTTTCATTTTTTCGAAATAATGGTGATTTCAGGAGTAAATAAGGTATTTTTTGTATTTTCAACCCAAATCTATCTCCTCTTACAGTTTTCATGCTAGTACAAAAGTAAATAGAGTTTAGGAAAGAGAAAATCGATATCTACAAACGATCGTGCCCCTTTTTTGCCACCATAAGAATCACGACTCAAAAACAAAAATCGATTTTTTTACCATTTTCACTAAGATACCCCCCTTAAGATTGAAGGGGGAAAGAGCTTAAAACGTGTCTAAAAGCCCCTGCTAACTGCTGCAATGAGGCAGAAGCATTTTGAGCGATGTAAACGCCTTCATAACGATCTGAAAAATCATGGTAATCGGATTGTCATTTTTTCAGATGAGAAGACGTTCTCGGTCAATCCTGTTGTGAACAAGCAGAATGATCGCATTGCTACCTAGCTTCGGTCAGGTCATCTGCGTTACGGAACATGTCTATAATACAACCAAACATAAGGCCTCTGTGATGATGCTTGGAATCGTGGCATCGAATGGAGAAAAGTTTACATACGCAAAGTTTGCAAGGGTTTTCGACTTCGTCTGAGCCGTGTCATTGCAGCGGAAGGAGATCAAATTGAAAAATAGTATTGTAATAATCCTAATGTATGGAAAGCCGTATTTGTATTCTCATTCCCATAAATCGTAATTTTGGAGACTTTTAAATAAAAATATCAAACTGTAACAGAACTTTAGAACAACCCAGTATAACATTGCTTTCAACTCCTAGCTCCCTCTAGAATTTGAAAATATGTATTTAAATTATACTCCTATTAAATTATACTCTCTACTCCTACTCATCACCAGCTTGGTCGACTGGTATCACCAGCTTGGTCGACTGGTGAGCAAATCTGCTTGCGAGTGGAAAGACCCGGGTTCGAATCCCGCTGCCGACATGGTTGACGCGGCTAGAAATACGGCATGGGACTTGGGTAAACAACCGAATAATGATCGAAGTAATTATCCGATCCAAGAATGGGCCAGAAGGTTCGTTCCTATAGCCTCATTCTATTCTATTCTCAACTCCCCACTTTTATAGGACACAAGTAAATATTCCGTGAACCAGCTAATGAAAGAACATCTACAAGAATAGTAAATAAAACAATCATTATTAAAATGTGGGGATGGATCAAAAGATATTGTATTTTGCCAAAGAGCCAAAGTTGACAGAAATTTACACAAAGTCCATTTAAAATCCCATTTGTTTCAAATCGGTACATAACATTCCTTGGTATAAGAAATTGATCCTTAAATCTCATAAGATTTTACAGTCAAAAATTGTATACATACCAGCTCACCAGCTTGGTCGACTGTCACCAGCTTGGTCGACTGGTGAGCGAATCTGCTTGCGAGCGGAAAGACCCGGGTTCAAATCCCGCTGCCGACATGGTTAACGCGGCTAAAAATACGGCATGGGACTTGGGTGAACAACCGAATAATTATCGAAGTAATTATCCGACCCAAGAATGGGCCAGAAGGTTCGTTCCTATAGCCTCATTCTATTCTACGTATGAGGTTATCATTAAAATACACTTCAATTAGACCAAAATGAAGCAGCATATTACAATATGTATGAGCGACCATGTTTACTGTAAACTAAGTTATCTTGCACTTAGTAGCATACATGTGCAATTTTGTCAGGTAGAAGAACTGGTTGACTAGTTTGAAATAAAGAAAACACATTTAACAACTGGACTGGAAAAGTATACACTGATGTAAAATTATTCATAAAAAAGTACTGTCAACAATGAGAAGAAGAATGTGCTAATCATCATTGGAAACAACTGTGTTTTCCTGCTTGAAGGACTTTCAACAATGGCTGGATGGACAGAAAAATTAAAGAATGAAGTAGATATAAAATCTTGAAGATACTTAGGAGGCAGTTGCTGCAAGGAACTTTGCCTACTACACACAAAAAGTTGTGATGCAAAAACAAAAAAACACACCTTCCTAACTACACAATACAACCCACAGGTTGAAGCTTTTGCAACAAGTTAGTTGTGAGTTGCTAGGTTACCATAGCATGACACTAATGACATAGGCAACAAAAAATAGCTAGTCAAATTGTACTGATTATAGTGAGAGAAAAATTAATCTGACAAAAGAAAGTCTTTATAAGCTCTAGTTTCTGTGATATAAAATGGAAACATTTTATTGTAATAGATTTAAAGAAAACAATGCACTTTAATTAAATATAGCAATGACATAAAACATGCATTTTTTATTTTTATAAAAGCAGTTACTTTCTAACAGTTCCACATTGAGGGATGAATACCTGGTAAGTGGTTTGGTGTGAAAATTAATTATATGATGGCTTCATGAGATCTATTTCTCATTTCTTTTAGCTTGCATTTTGTCAGTGAATTTTAAAACACAGACCAGCAGTGATCAGAAAGCATAGCTTCATTCCCATGTCCCTGATATCTTTGTTGGATTATAGAAATATCCTGATGGCATTTATCTCCATCTTTGCGTGTTTTTTTGCTGATATCTCTACAACTAATAGGTAGAAAAAAGTCTAGGTGGGAGTGGAGAAAATGGAGTTTCAGGGACATGTTGCATCAGAGTAGATGGTAACTTTCCAGCAGTACAGCAACCAACTGAGTGTAGTTATCAATCCTTTTGTTGACTAAGAATCCATGTACAACTCTCTTTAGGCTTTCCAAGCTCCTTTTTCTTCAAAACTAAGTCAAATATAGGATCCTTTAGAAGCTGAATTTATAGCATAACAAAATACCTTCATCAATGTTTGCATCACTCAATCTAGGAAATAGGTCTCTTTTGTATCTGAGACCAGTTCTTCCTTGTTCATATCTTTAAGAAAATATTTCATCAGACCCAACTTTGTATGGAGTTGCATCATATATGTGGAGCCCATCACTTATACCAATGTCCTACCTTCATGCCAAAATAATGCCAATACGCAGCCTTTGCAAGATGCTTCACATTGCATTTCTATGACAAAAATATGATAAATATAAAAAATCATTCACTAAATTTAATAGAAATACAGAATAGAATAGAATGAGGCTATAGGAACGAACCTTCTGACCCATTCTTGGGTCGGATAATTACTTCGATAATTATTTGGTTGTTTACCCAAGTCCCATGCCGTATTTCTAGCGGCGTCAACCATGTCGGCAGCGGGATACTATAAGAAATTATTTACTAAAGTTAACAAATTTTTGTGACATTTTGATACAACAAATTTTACACTTCAAAAGCACTCACAAACCAGAAGTTCTAAAAAAATAAACAATTTGGCACATAGTCACAGCAACAGTCTGGGTAACATTATGTTACTTTAGTAGTGAGATGTCACAATTCCCTAACCAAAAATTTCCCCCCTACTAAAAATGTTAACTAAAAACTGAAATTACTGTCTGGCCAAAGCATGATCTGATTGGTAATTTGAATATAAATTTTTTAATTTAGGAGATCAAAGTGCACAAAAAACACTAATTTCAAGTTCCCCCCATAAATTTTCATTATTGGGCTGTGTTATTTAAGACACACTGACAAGGTCAGGCACTGCTGACACAACTCCCACAGCTAAGCTCAAAAAATTCATTACATAAGAAGCCCCAACTCCTGAACACAATAAAACCATCTCCTTCTCTACTCCTACTCATCCATAACCTCACTTGACTGCCTGCAACTGTGACACTACATGCCAGATTACACTGAAATAAAGATATTTCTATTAATTACCTTAGTATTATTGAAATGAATTCACATGCAACAAAATCACAGTAAAGACACCAAGTGCATGGAAGCTTCATTGGCATGACTTCCAATTATTTGAAATACTCATGGTAAATAAAAAGCTTAAAGTAAACAATACAAATATCAATGAGCAAGATTATATACAATTCTCATAGATTAAATTTGATCAAGCTTTTATAATCCTTGGTCATATCTTCGCTTTATAATCTTCAGGTATGCGACATCAAATTTTGAGTGAAAAGTTAGAAAAAATAACAATTGTAATATATTTAGCATGAAAACACTTTTTAATGACTAAAACCCCTAAGGTTAATTTGTTCTGTTAATATCGCCAAACATCAGTTTTTACAGCAGTGAAAAATTTTAGTTTATAGGTACTGGCTATAAATGCTACGAAATTACCCATTCAATATTGAAAATAGCTCGATATATTCAAATCTTACATAATTTAAATGAACATTCGTTCATAAAAACATCCATTTTTTAGATAATAGGCAATTACAGCCCAAAACTATCCAACCCTACCAGCACAGCTGCTGCAGTACAACCTATTACAAGTACCGCTTATTGTTCACGCTTAAAATCCCACGTCAGTACTACCCTATAAGTTCATAAATGCTTCACAATCTGAATTTAAATATTTGAAAAGAATAAAAAAGGCTCAAAACTCTGTGAATATTGAATGAGTCATTATATTTTCAATGATCAAATGGTAAAGTGAACCAATCTCAAATCGTACTTGTACGATTCGTACGTAATTTTTTTTTAAATTCTAACCAATTATATTGTTATTCACTAAAATTGTATGATATTGGATTAAAAACAAGCTAAGCCATGGATTTAAGTTTTTACAACCGTTACATTTATATTTAAATCATGGGTATTTATTTTGTACGACTATATGCATTACCTTTTTGCGAACAAGTTCTTAGGTCACACCTGCAAAAACGGTTGTTTTTTGTAACATATATATAAATATTTGTGCATGTATACAAAGTTGTATTAAATTTCAAATTATCATCTACATATGCTAGAAATATCGTATCTTTTTGCGATTGAAATATTAAATAACCGATCACTAAATAATCCACAATATAATTACCAATCATTAAATCCAGATCACTAAATAATGTTCTCAGAGTAAGAACATCCCAACCCTTGGCTGACACTACAAGTACCCAATGGTACTTCAGGGAACCTACGCACTCTAATGCAGCCACCGTGGTCGAGTGGTCTGCGGCCCGTGTTCTGTATCGGGTCTCTGCTTCATGTAGAAAGACCGCGGGTTCGAATCCGGCCATGGACAGGAATTGTTTCTCGTACACCGCGCCGTGCACTCAACCCGCTAAGCACTCAACTCCCCGCCCATGAAGACGCCCATCAACCTCCCGGGATCGTCGCATAGAGCACACCCTTACTCTTAGAATGTTAATCTTAAGAATTTGAAAAACCAATGTACTAATGTCTATGTACTGTGTACTTGATTGGAAATAAAGATTGTTTATTTGTTTGTAATGCAAAAAGTTGGAGATGCTACAGAAAGGGGTAGGGTATTTGGCGCCCCAAAATAGACAGCTGTAGAAGCTTTTAAAGGGGATCTAGAGTGGAGTCTGTTTTCTGAAAGAATGGTAAAGGTTGTGTTGAATTATATGTAAAGTGAGAATTGAGTGAATGGAGAATAAAATGTGGGTTAAACAAATTTTTGAATGGAATCTGAGTGAAAGCCTTTCTGAGAAAATTTGCTGGGAGCATGGAAGAAAATTAAAGATTCAGAAGATTGTTTGTGTTAGAATTAGAAGATCTATGGACGATTGGTTATTGAGAAATCATGGAGGTAAAAGATTGGAGTGGGATTGCAACAAGTGGAAGAAAGAAATTGAAAAACTAACAAAAGAGTATGGTCTGAACAAATGGAAGCAGTGTATGTGGAAAACTACTCTAACTTGGTATGCCAGTAAGAATGTACCAAGGTTTGAAATGTTTTATGGTGGAAGTTTTGGCAACCAACTCCTGTTTGCCGTCGGATGTAAGACATTAAGTGTGAATAGGCTTACATGGAGGTGGAATGAAGGGAATACAAGGTTATATTCGCAATGTAACAGAGGAGTAGAGGAAATAGTTGAACATCTAGTCTTAGAATGTAATAAATGTAAACATGAGCGAGAGAGCTTCATGGATATGGTCCATGAGCAGTGTGGAAAGAACCAGTGGAATTTCAGATGTGTTGAAGAGGACTATGGTATGAGATATCTTGTAGTGCTGGATGAGGAATGTAACATGACTGTTGTGATTGCAATTAAAAATTTTCTTAGTGCATGCATGGAATAAGTGACATTGACGTCGAATAGTCAGTTTCCTTGACTAGAATGTGTCTATCTGCTAAGCATGTAGGGGTGTTCATGACAAGCTGGATCTCCCAGTGATGCCCTCACTTGGCTGGTTCTTTTGCTTGGAATGACTCAGGGTGGCCCTAGAGGAATTAATTTGGACGACCTTGGTTCACAAAAAAAATCTGGAATGCCACTCTGTTGAATGTAATGTATGTGAGTATTAGAGGGAATTAAAGGCCGTTACAAAGGCCCTGCCAAACGCTGATTCTCAAATCTAAGTCTAAGTCTAAGGTCGTAAAGACAAAGGAACGGCCTCACATCAGGAAAACGCACAAATTCGGATCACATCAAAATGAAACATACCAACATGCATTGCCTCACCACTAATGATTTGATTGATTCAACCATTGCTACAAACAAATTTCCTGATCAATGTAACATTCCAAGATCATACTTTAAAAATTGGAACTTGAACTTGAGGACCAGCTTTGGCTGCGGCCTTTGTTATGGCCTTTAATTCCTTCTAAAACACATACCTACAACAAGGGGGCATCTTAAAGTTTTGTCAGTATGCGAGGGTTGTCTAAAATATATCATCGAGGGCCATTCTGTTATTCCACGCAAAAGAATCAACCAAGTGCAAAAGAATCAGCCCACTGGTGGAGCCAGCTTATTGTAAACAGACCTCTATGCTTTGCAGGTAGTCGCACTCTAATCCAAGTGACTGACTGTCCAGAGTCAATCTTATTCCATGCATGCACTAGCAAATTCTTCATTCTATCCACAACAGTCATGATGCATTCGTCATCCAACCCAACAAAATAATTCATACCAGAGTCCTCTTCAATACGCCTGGCATTTCACTAGTTCTTTGCATGCTACTCATACCCATAAAGCTCTCTTGCTCATGTTCATACATATTTACTACATTCTAAAACCAGATGTTCAATTGTTTCCTGTACTTCTGTGTTACACTACATACATAACCTATTATTCCTGTCATTCCACCACCATGTACTGCTATTCAACCTTAACGCCTTACACCTGGCGGCAAACAGGAGTTGGCTGCCGAAACTTTCAACATAGAACATTTCAATCTCTGATATACTGGGTGGGCCAAAAAAGCTGAACAAACCCTAAATCTAAATTCTGCATTAGGTACCTTATAAACTCTTTGACCAAAGTGAGCAAAATTTTCAGTCAATATAAATACTGGTCTAATCTTCAATTTTATTCAATTAACCGCCATCCGGATCAATAATGACCTCAAGACAGCTCCTAAAGGTTTTGCAGGTCGTGACAACGTAGTCCGTGTTAATGGTCATCCACTCCCGGTTAACGGATGCTTTAAAGGCGATGAAGTTTACCTCAATGTTTCTCACTAGGTCGACTGTGCAAGTCTTCTTATCTGAGATGATTACCTGACCAGGTGGAGCAAACTTGAGCTCAATCATGAGCTTCTGGCAATGTTTAACCCTTTAGCGACGATTTTTTTTCTAGTTTCTACGTTTAAGCTCACGAAGACCGTCTGTACACTGATGCAATGAAGCACGCTGAGAGCCAGGCAGCCAAAAGAACGACGCTGTAACATGCCACCGCTTTCAAACCCAGTAGCAACCTCATATTGCTCACTGTTTAATTATTAGAACAATTCTCCCAAAGACCGTGAAGAAGGACCGTATGGTCCTTTTCATTGCTAAAGGGTTAAAACGCTTGGCGCAGATGGCTGGCGTCAGTAGCGGCCTCTCAACAATGCCAAGGGACTTACCTCCCAGCTCTGCGACTGCTCGTTCAACTGTGGCCGCTCCAACCCCGAGTCTCCTGGCGTGTTGGCGTATGGACGTCAAGGGACTGCTTTGAATGGCATCTGGCAAGCTGTATCGATCCACAACCCTCTTTCGACTTTGAGGAACGGGTTATTTTTCTGTACTAATTGTTTTGTAGGTTCGAGGGAAGTTATACGATCGGCTTCGTAGCTTACAGATTTATTATTGGACACGATCAAAATCAGAGCGGACGTTAAGGCCAAGATCGAGGACCAAAACTGAGAACTTGAAATCCGTAAACTGAGACCCGTCAGAGAGACTGAAAGCGCGATTAGAATTGTTGTTCCCTGGATAATGGTTGAGAGGGGACTGACGGGCACTTAGTCTTAGAACCTGTGGTTAACTACGATCTTCTATAAACGAGAGTTACAATTTGAAGTCACGACTATGATTAAATTTTTCACTTTAAAATACTAATCACAAGTGGCGTGAAATAAGTATAGAGATTAACTCTAAAATATTACTAAGTTTAATAATATTTTAAACTAAAATAATCACGATATTTTAGCGACCCTACACGACCACTGCCAGCACGTCTGATCGCGTAAACGGTAATACAGGACAGTTCGACCAGATTTGTGATCCCCGCACGAAGAAGTGCAGACACCTCCACTCGATTATCTCATTGGGAAGCCATTTTACAGAACACAACAATAACAAAACTTTATTTTCAAGGTCAAATTAACAGGCTTTTGGATGATATGTGGCAAGGCAAGATAGGAGTTGTCAAACAATTACGGTTTTTAAATTATTAAAGGTGTGTTCAGTTTTTTTCGGCCCATCCGGTATTCCTACGAGCATACCAAGTTAAGGTGGTCTTCCCAGTCACGCTAGGTTACCATTTATGCACACCATACTTTTTTGTTAGTCCTTCAATTTCTTTCTTCCTCTTTTTACAATCCCACTCCAGTTCTTCATCTTCATTATTTCTTAAAAAACAAGTCATCTATAAGGCTTTCAATTCTCACAGGAACAGTCATGTGAATCTTATGCTTTCTTACATGCCCTCAGAAAATCTTCTTCCATAGACTTTCACTCAGATTCCATTCAAAAATTCATTTAGCCCACATTTTATTCCCCATTTGTTTAATTTTTATCTTGTAATTCAACACATCCTTTACCATTCTTTCGGAAAACAGACTCAACCCTAGATCCCCTACAATAGCTTCTACAGCCTTCCATTTTAGGGCACCTAATACCAAACGGCTTACTCTATTCTGCAGCTCCTCCAACTTTTCAAGGTCGCCTCCACTCCAATGCACTAGGAGCACCAACGTACCAGCACTTTCTTTTAAAACATTTATACCTGTTTGATCTATACTTGCCCGCACTGTTTAATCTTCCTAACCACTGTATAACTTTCCACTTTCTCACCTTTTGCTCTTGCATATCCATTTTCCCTCAGCACACATCCTAGATACTTATATTCCTTAGTCCTACCTATTTTAACTTCTTTAATAATTCTCTTTCTATTTTGGAAAGTGTTTCAGTATCTGGGTGTCTATTAATCTCAAACAGTGTACTCTGCCATACACCTCAATATCCAGAAATGCCAGATACACCTTTTATTCTGTTTTTCTTTCTTTGACTTATGTCGCTTACCCCAAAAAATATCTTTACCTCATCTATCTCTCTTAAATCATTCCGTTCATCAACCATTACTCTGTGTTCTTCCACAACTTGTTTTATCTTTTCATTCAAAATACCGCAAAAAATCTTTCTTACTGTGTCAGCGAGAGCAATAAGTCTATGGTATTCCAGTTCTTCCACATCTTGTGTAAACCCTTGAACAGTAAAACTACATTAAATTTGTTCCACTCATTTGGGACTTTTTCACTCCTCTATATTTCATCAAATAAATATTTCATCATCTTAATTATACTCCCACCACCATGCTTAAAGAACTTACATATATGGAATTTCATCAGGACTTCTAGCTTTCCCATTTTCCATCTCTTTATAAAACTTTTCAACCTCTTCACACGTAATTTTTTCTTCTATTTGTAACTCATATTCCCCAATTTGAAGATTTACTGGTTCTTCATCAATCAATTGCTTATTGAACCGTTGTATAAAGCTGGCGATGCTATGCTACATCAAAATATGGGCCGATTAATTTTTTACCGGTTTTATTCAAAGTGCCAAAAAAGGTTGTATGAAACCAAATTTCAGTGCAATGAACGCATCTACCATGCTTCATCAAAACCAGTAAGTTTACAGAAAAACTCTCTAGTAGTACTCATGACGCTCTACTTAACATGATCAAAAAACATGCAAGGGCATTGACACAATAATGCAACTCTCTTACTGTTCCTTGAGTTCTCTGAAGTTTTCGACACTGTCGAGCACCAACTGCTTTTGCAGAAAATCTCAAACTTAAGAATCGTCACGCATTTCGTGATACTCCTCAGAAAATTAAGATTATCTTCCAAATTTATTTCGTGCTTTTATTTCTACTAAGAAAGTTTCGAAGGATTTTTTATGCATGCTCAGTTCTCGAAGAAATATTTCATGACAATCAAGTTATGGAATGAACAATATTCCAATTGGATCCGTCAGAAAAATGATTGAGAATTGTTGATAGTCCTTGTACAAATTTCGTTTATTTTAAATGAATTTGACATTTGCAAACATTAATATCTGCTCTACATCTGCATCCATGTAGTGACTACATCTGCACGACGTCTGCATTCATGTAGAGACTACATCTGCACGACGTCTGCATTCATGTAGTGACTCGTTAAATTTCATGTCCTTGAGAAATATTAAAATTCTCAGCCTAGGCAAGTTACTTCCGGTTACGATACATTCTTGTGAGGGAACATTTCTTTACGTCACATGTGAGGTACATCATTCAACACTTTTACAATTGCTTTGCACTTTTAAATTTGCTGGTCACGTTCATCATTCATGCACCCAGAGTTGCACACTGTAACGCTTCCTTTATAAATTTCCAAATTCAAGACATGGAACTAACACGCAAGCCCTGAAAAATGCTATAAAATTGGGTACGTTTCACTGCGTTTCTTGCGAGTCGCTCAAATCACCTGTGTTAAGGTGTTACTAAATTAATTAATGTGTCGCCAGTATTAGATCTCAGACACAATTACAAGAACGCCTGTAAGAGTGCAGCAAGGGCATAAGAATGTATACCAATTATTATATTTTCATGTAGCTGCAACATAAAGACTATAACATACGGCCTACACCGGGTATGTTATAGTCTAAAATAGAGTTTGTTGTCATGACAGGTTCCCATAGCTGTCTAGTCATCAACTGGACCGAGCACCAGGATTCTCAGAACAATTAGTCTGTGCTGAAGCTTTGAGTGAGCTCAGTTAATGGAAATCCCCATTTCACATAGAAATAAAGGACAAGGAGTATGGAAGCTGCCTGTTCATTTACCTAACTTACTGATACAAGTTATGACATCTCTGAATGAAAATGGTGTTCACGTCAGAAACGATAGAATTTTGAGAGATTTTGCAAAATGGATAACTTTTGAATCAAGATATGCATTGAAAATTCTACGCTCAGCCTTAAATGCTGATCTCGATAAAGTATTCGATAAGGAAAACTTGTCGAACTGCTGTACGCTTTTTTACTCTCATTGAAAATTAATCACGATGAAGGATTTAATATCGTGAGTGAATGTTCGAAAGCTTTTCTTCGACAGGAAGACGTTAACCGTTTCTCACTGTACTAATTCAATACATACGCACACATTTGTTTATAAAAACAAACAAACAAAAACAAAAACGTATATTTCCAATAACAGATACTGCTGTTATTTCTGCAAGAAACAGATAACAGAATCTTGCAGATTATTTTTCTGCAAGAAACAAATACTGCTTAGGGATTTTCCCTTTACGTTAGTAATATGAACCATTTCTCTTGAGGAAAATCATGATCTTGATAACTACGATCTTATGAACAACTTTGTGCTCACAAACACTTGTGTTAAATAGTTTTTCTTCTACCAAAATTTTTTGCACACTGAAATTGCTCGTTGATCATACAGCCAGGTCACGGTATGGCTAATGAGCTCTCGCTCATTCGGGGTTTCGAAAAGTTTAAATATTTTTGCAATGGGTTGTCGACTTCCGAATAGTCTTAAATATTTTGTGAGTACCGGATCTTACCTTTTAATGGGATGCGGTACACGATCGTAACCTTTAGACGCTGCCTAATGGAGATCCATTTTTGTTTTGATGAAAGCAAGCGAAAAGTTTTTCATTTTATTTTGTGTGGAGCGGTCAGTTTTTGCTTGCGCTTAAATGTCAAATTCACAGTCAAGGATGAGTCCTTAACACGTCGTGAATTAAATGCACTGGTCGTAAATATCAGTGCTAGAGTTCGTTTTTGTTCATCAGTCTCATTTAAGTGATATTACGTGGATGAAGGTCACAGCTTTACGAAGCGTCCCCAAAAAAGGAAAATACCCAACTGAAATTGTTAGATTAATTCGTATATGAAATATAATACTATACTTATGAAGCGTCAGATTACCTCTTTTATATTTTATGGATTACATTTTTCAGCTACCTAGACAGTAGCACTTTTGTGTTGTTTCAGCTATTCCGTGTTTTTTTTTCCGGTCTGGTTCTATTTGTCACACACACAGATGAAAGCCTAGCCCCCTGACTTGCGATGAATTCAAAACTTTTCTACCAACAGACAATTTTGCGAAATGAATTACTAAGAAAATTATTTTGCATTGATAAAATAGAACGTAAGAGAATGCATCCTACTTTTTTCGCCCATTTTTGAATAAAACTTTTCGCAGGGTTATGGCATGTTAATAGTACTTGTTTAAGGGGGGAATGGGGAAAATAAGGAAGTCATGCAGTGACTGTTTGGAGGCACTGTGACACTTGACTCATCTTGAGTCATGGCTTGCGAGATCTAGCTGGCACGGTAACTGTAGAGGCACAAAATTGAGCTTCTCGCTAAACTGAGTTTTCCACATTTGCCTAAACTCGCTTCAAAATATTCGAAAAATACTGTAAATAAATCAAGGTGAAATAATAAATCATTAGGCCATCACAAAAATATGAATGCGTGTTTTAATGGTATTTTGATAGATTTCTCGACTTCAATTTGTAAATCTTGTTAGAGGTAAAGATCTTGATTAAGTCTTGATTAAGTCTTAAGTCTTGGTTCTCTCTCTGACCGTTCACGTGAACAGACGCACCAGAAAATTGGTGCTCAAATTATTCAAAATGTGACAGAAAGACAGTACTACC
>VCRD01003261.1:24560-62751 GCA_006783055.1 Trinorchestia longiramus | reverse complement strand
ATGATGGGTAACCTGGTAGTGGAGGTCATAACAATGATGGATAACCTGGTAGTGGAGGTCATAACAATGATGGGTAACCTGGTAGTGGAAATTATAACAATGATGGGTAACCTGGTAGTAGAGGTCATAACAATGATGTGTAACCTGGTATGATTGTGATTAATTTAATTTCATGTTTTTTGTTTCATGGAAATATAGGGAATTATTTGCCAATAATGACTTATTTTGTACGATAACTTTTATGATCAAATTAATTTATACTACTATAAACTTAGCACAATATGAATAATGAATGCACTAGACGTTACGCAATTGAATTTTGCTAAGATTTTTATTAATTGATGCATTGATACCAGATTGGTCCAAAAACCTTGTTAACCTAATGGCGTAGTCTGTCAAAACTTAGAGTCAATCAAATAACTACCAGTACCGAAATCTTCACATTATTATGCTTGTAGAAGAATGGAAAAGCGATTCAAATACTATAGATGCACATGAAACTTTTAAACGTCTGATAAATATGCCAACAGTCACCTTCCACCTTCAGGTGCTACTGGTGATCAGAAAACTTTCTAAAGACACGCAAACATGTCGTCTCCTACCGCCAAGTTGAGAAGGGATGACGTTGTAGACGTCGTCTCGAACCCACGATGTCACAGTGACGTATTCTTTGACGTACGAAGGCACGGCACAAGTGAGACGCGCCACGTTTCCGACCAAAGCACGAGCGTCGTACGCCTCAATGTCGTACTGACTCTCAACCACTGGTCAAAAATAGTTCAAGAGTATTATCTATACCAGTTAAACCGGTCAAAAATATTTTAAGACCAGGTACAGAAAATTGGCGTTTTTCATGGTTGAAAAAATTATCCGGCAAACAATAAGTACGAACTCTGACTCCCAAGTTCAAAATTAATGCCCAAGTCAAGGACTTTCGAATTACTGGTTTCTATGTAGTAGTGGAGCGATCCTTCAGTGACAACTCGCAAATGTTATGGAAGAAGCTACTGTTCGAGTGAAAATACCACTGAACAATGTAAATTAAAAGCGCTATCTAAAATAATAAGAGACTACGAGACGTGCAAGGAACTTGAAATAAAATCCTCTCACCTGCCCTGACCACTACGGGGATTGACACCAACACTCCCAGCGGTGAGGCTGCACGACACTGGTACTCGGCGTCATGCACGGTCGAGTCGTACATTTGTGACGAGAACGGCGGGAAGTGTAGGGTGCCGTTGCTCAGCTGCACCACCAGCACAGACTAAAAAAAGTTCATTTTAGACCTCTAACTTAGTAAGATATATTCTTTTACTAGTTCCTCTTCTGCACCGTCTACAACATTTTTGTCCGAGCAAAGTCAACATTTATTTAAACGTTTCGATGGGTTTTTGAATGAGTGCAGACGACAAATATTTTAATACAAGGTACAAGTTTCAAAAAAAACATTTATCCAACAACCTTATCGTATATATTTTAACCCTGCATTGATTTAGCAGGTAAAAGGAACTTTGACAACTTCGAAGCAGTTTTTTTTAACAAAAACACTCATAATATTTTAGAGTTGCATTACCATTTAACGGTAATACACATTATCAGAAATTTTAATAAGTTAACATAGGTCAATAGAAAGGAAACCTGCTAGAGAATTAAGCGACAAGTATTGTTGCAGACATCTGGGTTCCCAGTAAGAAATCTCTCAAATCCTGTAGTTTGGTGCTGAGATGGTCATAGCAGAACAAGGGACAAATAAATTCTAAATTTTTGAAACGATATCGGAATGCCCTCGCATTTTCAGTCAAGCAGGTAGTTGTTCTTGTAATGGGTTACCTGAAAGCTCTGCAAAAACTCTTCTTTGTACCAAAAATATAGCTCTAACACTCACATTTTTTATCGGACGACCGTCTCTGAAATTCCAAGTTATGGATGGCTCGACGTGAAGTATTTTCAATCGGCAATGTATCGTAGCTCCAGTGTTGTTGCTAAACAATATTTTCCTGGGTGGTTTTGACAGCCACTGTAAACTCCCCTCAATTCCTCTAATTGGCGACAATTTGGAGTCGAACTTGCCGACCAGATCAGAACTTGTAATAGAGGACTGGTAATTTTGAACAGGGTAAAGTTTATGATCAGTTTCAAGAGTTGGGACGAAGTGGCCTGACCTTTGGTAAAGGCCTCGATAATCGCGACCGCCAAGACTATGAGGAGGTCTGAAAGCATACAAGTAATTATGATGAGTAGTTCTCTTGTAGGAAGCGTAGCCACTTTGCAAGGAACTGTTGAGCGGATGTATGAGGTTCCTTTTTGAATCATTACCAGATCTCCATGCTTCTAAAGATGTCGATTGAATAGGTGACAAATCTCTTTTAACTATGAGGGTCCGTTTCGATAAATTTTTCCTTTTGCTTTCTTCTTCACTGAACAGTGGTTTGCGAGCTGCTATTTGATGAACTACAATTGCTTGATCTTCATCGAAGCTAGTCTTTAATTCGACATCTGTTGAATTTGATAGCATCTCTATTCTGTGTCTTCTTCCAATGATGTTTGATGTTGACAAACCGCTTTGTGCGTTCAGATGATTAATTCTATTGACAGGAAGCGAACGCAGCAACTTGAAAGGGACGGTATTTGTTATTGAGTTCGTTCCTCTGGATGTCTCTGCAAAACTTCCTGCGCCTCCTGAAAAGGAAATCAAAATCCGTTGTAACACCTCCTTTCATAGTGTTTGTGCATTGAACTGCAACACGGTAACTGGCTTCGCTTGAATAGAAAATATGGGCTATTTCCAAACTTCCAACCATTTTCTAAATATTATGACTATGTGACACTCTTGGTAACCATGAGTAAGGTCGTAAAATTGTTTTCAAACTTAGACTTTGAATTAGGGAACATACTTGGGGAAAAAAGCTTCATGTAAGCCCATATGATTGAATTACAGTTACGTTTCAGCTTGTGGAAAGTTGATAAAGCAAAAAGAGAACATAAATACAGCTAAAAAACAACTTGAATAAATAAAAATTCAGTTCCAAGTCAGTCAATTACATATGCGTTCAATTTTTAAGTTTTTATTTTTTAGTTCTACGAGAAAATCGGAACTCCTTTGAATGACCAAGTTATGCAAACTACTTTACGATTAAGACAAAATGGAACGTTAAAACCCCGTGTCTGCAACATTATGTACTAAACTTAACATAACAAAATCGTAGTGGAGCTGACATCTAATCCGAAAACTGAATCTAACCC
The DNA here is from genome assembly GCA_006783055.1 of Trinorchestia longiramus. Classification (NCBI taxonomy): domain Eukaryota; kingdom Metazoa; phylum Arthropoda; class Malacostraca; order Amphipoda; family Talitridae; genus Trinorchestia; species Trinorchestia longiramus. The sequence continues at coordinate 59,508 of VCRD01003261.1, read as the reverse complement.
AGAAAATTCAGTAGTTCAAGTGAATTTTTATTTACATAATTTCAAGTGCTACACTGCATGCGATCACAAAAATCAATCATTATTCACAACTTTCGAAAATAATCTAAACATGAAAAAAATGGGAAGAGAATTATGGAAATAACTTGATTTATTTCGACTGATTTTAACAAATTTTGAATTTCAAATCATGGCGCATGGAACTTTCTTTCCCAACATTTACCTGTCTCACTGAAGAGCAGGAGCAGACATGTTATTGAAAAAGCGGCCCTGTAAATCATGGCTTCGTGGAAGAAGTCTTGAAAAAATATAACTATTTGCGTGTGCAGCTTTCGCGCAAGGCGAAACGCTATGAAGTCTTAGAATGAAATTTGAAGAATAAAATCGTTGATAGTCGTAAACGTAAGAAAAAAGAAGAGACAGAGAGGAATTTGGACAATTAATTGTAAAGATCCGTATGCTTCGGTGACGAACTGTTTGAAGTTTTAAACCGAATTTAAAAAAATTAAAATCCTTGACAGCCGCAAATTCTTATCGCAAGGAAAGAGAGTTAAAGCATGGACTATAAATTGTAAAGAACGTAGATTGGACAGACATTTGTAGGGATAATGAGCTCAGCAGTGTTTTCGAGTTACTTTGCAGGATGAGCTTGTTTGTCCAATCCGTCACTCCCACAGATGTTCTCCTGTACAAAATAAACGGCATGAGAGGCACAGCTAGCTCATAGATGGCATCTTTTTGAAAGTTTTCAAGGAAAAATAGCAACATCTTAGCTTTACAGGAATAAATGTAATAAAATTAGAGTTGCTCAACAGAAAAGTTAAATAACTTAGGATTATTTACCCCTAGACGGAGTTTTTATAATTTTTTTTGGAAGCAGTATATGAAAATAAACAACATTAGTGATTTAACCCCTACATGTTTACATCGCATGACACAACAACAGGGTTTCCTCGACAGAGCACAGCCTGCTATAGCTGGAAAATCTGGTACAGTGAAATATGTTTTGAATAGGACAACTTGAAGCAAAAAGCTGAAAAACGGGAATGAATTGATTCAGGTAGAAGATATCGAATATATAAGCCGTTGAAGTATATCATATGCTGTGCAAAGTAAAGCGTCAGAGTTCAATTTTTTGAGTTTATTTTTCTCCTGCATCAACTGTTCATGACCAACATAAACCATTGTGTACACAACCTGTTTCCGACCAGGAGGAGTACTTTCGAACACATTTGAGTACGCAGAAGGGGACTGAGAAAAGAACGAAATTTTCTACGTCCTATACTCAATGAACAGTCGTGTCTCCATGTGCACTCAACCGTGATGCAACAAAGTTGCATCTTATCTACTACAGTTGTTTTTCCAATACGTATGGAATTCCGCATATATTTAATTAATACACATAGTTCTGCAAAAATCATCCATTTCGAATTAAGGCCAAAAATTTAAAATAGTTTCTAAAGTGCAAAATGAAATTCTTCTTAACAGATTTTTCCATTTGTGTTAGTGAAGAGATTGCTTTCTTGAGCTGAGGATAGGAAGAACCACTAGGCAGGGTCATATTCGGACGCTTAACCTGGAGGTGCAGAGCAGCGCCGTGTGAGTGGCTAGTAGATTACAGCGATCGGTCATCGTAATCTCATAAGCAGAAGTCTGTCCGCTGAGATGCCTTGTCGCTGAGCTTATTTTCTTCCGTGGCTCAACTGGGAAATCACCATAAATAAACGAACAACACGCGAGCACCTTCGTGCCAATGCTTGGAAGAAAATTTTCCTATTTATTATTATTGAGGTAAAAATTGTTAGGATTTTTTTTCGTTGTTTCAGATACATTCTGCAGCATGCAAGCATGCTAGATGTTGCATCGTTTATGTATGGAAGTAACGACTCCTAGTGTTAGTGAGCTTTTAGGTTAGAGAATTTTTTTTATAATTTACGAATATATTTCATCTAGTTTGAACATCAGTACCTTTATCAGTAACGAAATGGAGATTAAAACCATGAAAATGTACTCTGTTATATTAATTTTTTTACCAGTATCTAAGTAAATTACTTTGCTTATAATAACAAGCTGTTAATTAGATTATGGGGAACGTAGTGTGAAACGCAGAGGAAAAGTTTTTATATTGAAAAATATATTACTTCCCTCAAGTTCGAAGCAGTTGGAACATGCCACTTTTGACGTTGGTCGGAAAAACTAGGGGAGGAAAAAAGTTTAAAATTGAACTCATAAATCATATTTTCACCGCTATACATCATACTTTAAAAAAAGGACAAGAAATGGAGATAAAGAATTATTTCCCAAACATTTTCCGGACTGTGCACCAACTGTTTCCGACCATAAGAAGTACTTCTCGTCGAGCACAAAAGAACAGACGAATGTCTTGCAGCTTATACCATCTTATTACCTCAACTGAATATCCTTCAGTGAACATAACATGCGCTGTGACTAGTCCATCTTTGAAGATCTGAAAGCCAAATTTTGGAAAATTAGCCTTGCAAAATTTCGAGGTATTAGCCAATCAGCTTTCTCGAGGTTTCGAAAGAAGCTTTAAGCAATACGGGCATGAACTCTACTTTTGAGAACTATAAAAGTAATGTTTTATAGTTGCAGCAAGGTGAACATATGCTTCTTGACATACATCGAGATGTCACCAAAATGAAACTATCGTAAAATCTGAAACAAGTCACGGTATTTTATGGGTCTAAACTATGTGTTTTGATATATGATATGTATATTCATATATATAGTTACTTGCATTTTTTCTTATTGACGTAATGTACACACAGTTGTCACTCGAGGCTGCCTTTCCAGAAAATATAACAACATGTAGGGATAGGAAATCTGCATGTTTCACAGTAAATATTAGAATATTCAAATAGTATCTATTTATCTCGAGTGAAAAAGTACATGCACTAATTCTTTATGTAATCGAATAATTTCCTTAGCAAAGAAACTTTATTAGAAAGTTATTATCACAGCCCTAATAAAACCTAGCGTGATGTTATACAGCCATTTATAATGAGAACTCACATGAAGAGCAACATTTCAACGTGCAAGTCCATTTTCTCGTGTGATATCCACATGACTACAGGGACTTTATATTTAAAAGTGCACGTCGGACATTGCCTTGACATCAAACATTCTTAACTAAGTTGAATTTTGATCATCATTTCACGAGAAAAATGTTAAGGCTTGCACAAAATTCATACCTAGTCCAAACAATGTCAAAATAATACACACACGTTCACAACTTCGTGTTTGATGCGGCTCACAGTAAATACTTACATATTTACGGAGCTCAAACATGCCAAGGAACTAAATTGAACATGCGTGCTACCTTCGCTCAGATTACAGAAAAAAACACAAACATTTGATAGAAAATAAATGTGCCATGTAGTTAACTATCCGTTTCTACTACTAATCAATTTATGAAGTTAAGACAAACGTATTTGTTTTTAGCCCAAATGAAGTACTACGTATCCACCCTAGCTAAAGCTACCACGAGTAAATTCGAGCTATAATAGTCCTTCGTTTACTCAGAGCAAGGCATTCAGTACTGCAGATATCTCGAGAACGCCAGGGCGAGCTAGCAAGAAATTCAGGTTCCCTGCAGACGCTGTATTTGCAGTCGTAATCTTTACAAGCACACGAATCGTGGCACAATCGCGCACGCAGAGCTGCAAAAATTCACATGAGTTTCATTTATCACAGGTCTGAGTTTTCAGGAAATTTTGCTCGGTTCAAATATTTTTGTTACCAAGTCACTCTGCGCAGATGAAGAATATTTTTTTCTTTGCAACGAGATTACACTTGCGTTTTTCCTTTTTTGCACATTCTGTGAAAAGCTTCTTTGAAACTTACGTGCGAGACAAGTCATGTACGAGTGTATATTAATTTTATTCATGGTAAACTTCGATTTCTTATTAAATGCTTGGCTACTGCATAAAGTAACAAGCTTGGAAATGATGAATGATGTAATTGAGCTTAGTAACAGAAGAATGATCAAAGTTATTGTTGTGTCACAAATGATAAGCTGATGGTAATTTCACTGAACGACGCTGAACAAGCAATGCGAACATCAACTGCTAAATCAAGAATAATGGAAAATGTCTAAGTTCTTGACATGGTAGACTGCTGAATGAGGTCTAAATAATCATTCGCCCAAAACTGAAACTGTGGTTTACAACGATCGCAACGTTGGAGGTAATTACTCCAAGTAGTAGAAGAAATATGCCAGAAACTTTAAATGCAATCACCAAGGTCATATTTCAAAGAATGAGCTGAAGTTCAAGGGAAGCTGAGCGAGGTTTTGGGGTGAGCACAAAGCGCCGTTACCAGACCAAATGGTGACCGGAACTGCGCTGCTCTAAGACCGCCCATCTACGGGAAGGCTTTGCCGTCTGCAGCCTCATTTTATGAACACACGAACACTGGGAGTTTTTATCTACGAAATTGCCTCATAGCTCGCGCAGCGCTGCCAAGGCAATAACCAGCTGCTCGTGCCTTGCAATGTCTGGCGTTGTACGAGAAAGCCACATTTTCGGTCATTGCTCGGGATGCTTAACGTAGGATGAACTCCCCCGCTCTTCATAAACTTCTCGCGCATTGACAGAAATAGGCGGTCGCGCTGACACTAACAAGCTCTAAGCCACCTCATCGTTGGAAATAACCTCAAATTGTCAATCTGTAGGAAATGGTTATTTTTAATAACTGACTGAAAGCATGATTGCAGTTTGTGTTACGTACTACCTTCAGGCTGTTGCATTCTTTAGTGCTACAAATGATTAGTCACAGTATTTTTAGATGATTTTCATTATTTTTGAAGATTAGAACACAAAACGCTACATCAAGTTACATCATCAAAATCAGTAAGATATTTTAGCAGGCATCGCGAATGTTTCAAAGCAATAAACAATTGATCAATGAATTATGCATGAATAGCATGGAACAAAATTTTTATTGACATCGATTCCACGATATACCGGTCATTTTTAAGAGAGGAAAAAGAAATATTGAAATTTGACGAAGAAATAACTACAAAATTCAAATATGTTCGTCCCAAATTTACTATTCTGCTGTTGCCAGCAGGAAGAATGCAAATGAAATCCTCTTACACTGGAGGGAAACTTTTTAGGTCATTTGTTTCCGGAGTTTTGAGGAGTGGCAGCCTACACGCAGCAGATTATGCTATTTAACAATTCTAGACTTAAAAATTTATAGCTGCATCACCGTTTGTTAATAGAAGGACGTTTTATGATCGTCTAAAGCAAACAAAGAAATATATGCAGCGCCCATCATGGTAGCACTCCTGGCCATCCTTTGTTGATCTATTAGAATGAAGTTAATATAGTGATATCTGATTGAGTAATATGATATCGAAATGTAATCCTATAAATGACGACTGGTTTAACACGTTGACTCCGAAGTGGTACGTATGTGTACCACTTAGGTTAGGTTCTGTATTTTTTCAGATCCTTCTAGTGACTATGCGTTCAAAGTGAAGTTTTATACTAATCAGACAATCGGAGGCAACGTGTTAAAAACTTTCTGTTGGGCTTGATCATATTCAGTTTCTGCGTGCTGTAAGTTTATTAGACAGCAGTTCGTGAGAATGACAAACAATTTTACCAAGAGTTAACATTTTTTTATATCACAGGAATGCCGTGATATTTTCCTTTTTAATCTAATGCGTAGCTAACTATATTTAACACGTTGACTCTGATTGCCTGATTGGTGTAAAACTTCACTTTGTACGCATAGTCACTAGAAGGATCTGAAAAAATTACAGAACCTAACCTCAGTGGTACACATACGTACCACTTCGGAGTCAACGTGTTAAGTTGATTCAGATGGAGAAGCACTGAGTTTTACAAGCTCAGACTCATTTACACTCCAGGCAGAAAGCACTCTACGAGTAGAGGAGTGTTATTATCATCATCAGCAGGGAATCGCACTCAAACTATTGTACAAACGTGGGGCTGCAATTTGGCTGCCGGCAGGCAAGCATGCCACTATCAAGAAGGTTCAACTGCGAACAGAATTACTTTGCTCTGAAAAGTACTCTACGATTTTTCTGAATACATCTTCAAGTAACGGTGCGTACAATGGTAAATTGTACAGCACGAACATTGTTCATGAATACATCCTGAGAAACAGATGCGTTGAGCTAACTTTTGGCGTAATACTCATTTAAACCTAGCATTTTATTTCAATATTCGCTGGCATTGGCGACTTTGTCATACTCCTGTTCATTATTAAAATTTGAAACAAGAGTTCATTAGAAAGTTCATTGCTTAAAGCTAAAAAATAAGCTAAAGCTAAATTGAATCTATTCCCCTAAATACAAAATTAAATAAACTAACTCACCACATATTTCGGTTTCAATAGCGGACAGGACGAATTCAGTACCATTCCATACTCTTTCAGCTAACAATCGCTTCGTCCCACGCAGAAAATTCAAATGACATAGTTTCAGTATTTGTTCAACTACTTTAAAAACTCAGAAAACCTTATCTCCATTTCAGAATGAGACAAGAAAAAAGGAAAGCGCTACATTCTGGTCGTCTAAACAGTTCGAAATTGCAAAACCAACTCTTGCCTTAGAGACATATTCACTGCCGGAAGAGAGCACTAATTGCTAAAAACTTTGACAATTTCGCGATAGGAGGAAAGAGACTCGATCGAAGCAATGTTTTACAACTTTACTCCATTCACTTTTCGTCCAATTAAACTCACACTGAACGCTCGAGAACAGTTTATTTTTAACGGGTTCGGTAATGACGAGAACTGTAGGTTCGGAAATTCCCTGGTTAAACAAAATACTTCGCTGAAAGTATTTTCCGTTTTTGAGTTTCTCTCAAAAATTTTTGTATATACAAAATTTTCATTATTTTCACGGACAAAACACCTCGACGATTATAAAATCTCTGCTAGCGAGAATATTCCCGTTGTGCAGAAAATTCAAAGAGGTATCATCGTCTCCAAATACATATATTCTATTGAGAAAAGTGTATCAATGACTGAAATGCAGGTGAATTGTGTTGCTAGAATCGCACTTTACAACCTTGCCAACAGACTCGGCTCTACATACATACGTTGGCGATAGGAGATAGCAATAAACGAAAATTACAGTATCAATTTCATGTGTACAAATATCAAAAACAAACCTTGCAGCTATATGATTTTCCATGATAGTCGTCGGAAAATTCTTGCAAATTTCAAAAGAGAAACATGTGATGATTTCATCTCCATAAAATGATATTAAAAATGAAGTGACTCACGAAGAAGTTTTGCCTGGTTTTATGTCGAGCAATATCACACAGATGCAATCTATTTAATATTTTTGAACATCCGCAATGATAAACTAGATAGAATGAGCATGTAATTCACATTTCATTCTATTATAAGTTGCACCACATCGAACTGGAATGAACTCCTCTCCGATCAGTAAAGTTTCAGCCCTAGTAGCAAAAACATGGTGTAGCGTAGCCTATAGAAATGAAGTGCAGTATCTATTTCTAACCGACAAATAAGAACATGCTCCCATATCATTTTATAGAAATCTAAACAACTGTCTCGCGTGTACAATGAGAGTATGGCAAGATGATCTTCGTGATAATATGGCCATGGAAACAATTAGGGAAACTTTTTAGTAAACCAGAATATACTGAAACTAAGTACTTGCATCATTCCATCATTATGGTCGGGGCTAAATTCATGATTTTAACTTCGATATTTTCCTCAGATTTGCAACTGATTTGCACCGACTGGAACAGCAGCCGTAGAAGCTTTGTTTTATCTTCCCATTGTTCCCGTCGGAGGTAAAATATTCCGCGTTCGCAGTCTCCACATTTACGACCACGCGAATGCAGCGCAGCACCTTCTCATACTCCCAAGCTTGCCCGTATACTATTTCTATTTGTACACTAAGTTTGAGCTGGAAGCTGAACGCATAAACATCGCTTAGCAGAGTTAAATTGTTACATTCTTTAGAAACATTTTGCAGTGGTGTGTAGTTGTCTGATTATTTTAATGAAGTTTTTGTCAAATTTGCATATTTTAAAGTGCCATTTTCTGCTCCACGCTCAAATACTCGAAAAAATTAATTCAACATCTGACCAAATTACAATGAGCAAGAAATATTATCTAAACTAGTGATAGTAAAAGAAGTAGCGACTCGGGGATACATGAGCACAATTTAACAATGCAATAACAAACCCTGATCTTAATTACAACAGTCATTTCTCGATGACTGAATTTCTGTTGTAAATATATTATTCTAGACCAAAACGTTTTAGCATGCGGTATTTAACCTCAATTATCATTAAAACAAATAGAGAAGCTTAGTACAAAAGTGAATAAATCATAAAATTCAAACGATGAAAAATGAAGTAATATTTAGACAGTACTTCAGCCTTAGCGATAACAGCCCGTGAGAGGCATTTCCTGCTAAATGTCAGTCTCAACTAATTTACTAACACAAACCTTACTGTTTAATAGAATCACATAATTTTTATTACGAAATTCAGGTCCTATTGAACTCGGTACTTTAAAAGTACAAAATTATTTTTCGAAAGATAAAACAAATTATTTTTTGTTCAGTTCTAGAAATTTGCAGCCAAGCAAAATCAATGATTTTTGCTCATAACAAACAAACTTGAAACACTGCTAATAACTTTAAAGCGCTTCCCGCAAACAAAGCCATGATTAAGAAACAGTTATTCGAACACGAACAAACCTATTTGCCGCAGAGCTCGCACCAAAACGCCCAGACTCGGAGCATTGATTGGAATGCACACGCAGCTGCAACACGTCATTGAAACCAATGCACGGTCGACCCATGAATCAAGCCAGCAAGACCGAAGACGTAGCTTTCATTGAAACTCTGCCGAGAAAAAAAAGAGAGATAGAGCTATTTGTTTTCTAAAAGCCATAAATTTGATTTCAAATTTCAATAAAGAAAAGAGTCTAGCCTGTGGATTTAAAAGAAAAGAGTCTAGCCTGTGGATTTAAAAGAAAAGAGTCTAGCCTGTAGATTTAAAAGAAAAGAGTCTAGCCTGTGGATTTAAAAGAAAAGAGTCTAGCCTGTGGATTTAAAAGAAAAAACTCTCGGTGAAAATGTATTTATATCAACATCAGGACTGGGAGTTAAAGTGTACATCAAGTGTACTAAAAGGTCCATTTTTTGTATGTTTGTATGGTGAAGGTTACACAACCTACAGAAAAGATTCGTTTGAAAAATCTTAATACATATTCAAGAAATTTACTACTCAAAGTTCCGAGTTGACTGCATAGTTGACAAAAAAATATTTATTACATCTATCCAAATGCTGAAATTTTTCCATGTGCAATAGCGACTTTAAAATAATAGGTTCCACGTTCAATGCTATCGTTCTAAAAATATTTTAGTTACTTAGTGATTCATAACAATCTTTCAGTAATTTAAAAAACTCATCTCTTATGCACATGAACAGATTTGTATGAGTACGTTCTTTTACACTGTAGCAATTTATTTTACTATATATACGTTTTTAAATTCTAATATTCACCTTCAGTGATCATTCAATTAAACATAACTAATTACTCCTTTCACCTTCAAAACATTTTGCACTGGAGTTCTATGAAGGAAGTAGTATTAGTGCTTTGTATTGAAAAATTTATAATATATTTACAAAATTCAATCGCACGCAATTCTACTTTTTTAACGAAATAATTTTTTTTCATTTTAATAAAATCACCACCACTAATAAAATCACAAACATTTAAGCCATGTGAAATGTAACTCGTAAAAAGATATAACAATTAATTAAAAGTTTAGGTATGATAATTTAACACAAAAATTCATTTAAACATTCGTTTACAAAGCATTCCATTAGAGGTAGGCTCGGCAATTCACAAAACAAAACAACAAATGTAATTGATGCAAGAATGAGGACGTTTACTTACACAGATTTAGCTTTAGACAACGGGCACTTCAAAGGGAAAAGAAGAAAAGGAGAAAAAGATGCTAACTCAGTTGAAGAACTCCTGGAATCAGTTGTTCTCTGTCACATGTGTTTTATAATCTAAATCAGGACAGGATGCCACTGAACTAACGAACATATCTCAGAGTATTATGAGAGAGAGAGAAAGTGACTTTCAACACCATATCAAATGAAAAAAATGACTAAGCACAGAGTAAAAACTAAACAAACAATAGTGAAATAGTAAAGTTAAATGCATTAAGGAAATCAGAATCAATTAAATTAAACTGCTAAGTGCACAAAAATTCACCGCAGTACTGGAAAACACCAATAACTACAGAGTTTGTGAGCCACCAAGTCCTGCTGAATTCAAGCATAAAGCTGAAAAGGGAATAAATAAATTGTCTATATTTTTTATTCGTGAAACTTTTCCTGGTAGCATCGTGGGTGTCACGAAAGAAAGAGGACACTGATGAAGGTACCCTGCAACACTCTCTCGTATCCAAACCTCGTTTAACACGTTTGTTGCGATGCGACCCACCGGTGGGTCACTTAGGTTAGGTTCTGTAATTTTTTCAGATCCTTCTAGTGACTATGCGTACAAAGTGAAGTTTTACACCAATCAGGCAATCGCAACAAACGTGTTAAAAGTAAAGAATAGATGATGCTCTACCCGAATACGCCCTACCCGCAGAACAGACTGCATGTCTTGGTAGCTATTTAGTCATTATTCTTCATATTTTTTAGTTGCGTTTCTTCGAGTCAGGTTTTGCTCTTAAGTGTGTGTCTGAACACCGTGGAAATTCTTTTTATTCGTGAATTCTTCTTCGCCTGTTCTTTTTAAAATCTCGACTGGAAAATACGTTTCATTTTTCATCTTCCAACATAAAAGTTCGAAGAAAACTTTCTATCCAGAAATACATTAGATAAAAAAGGCATCTTTTAACATTCGCTCAGAAGTTTTAGCTCTGGAGTTGCTCGAAATTAAATACTGCAAATAATGCATTTGTCCGTCTCATTCTAGTTCTGTTGTAAATAGTTTGACCCATTTTCGGTCCCATGAGTCGGTTCATGCAACAGAAACATTGTATGGCTGCTACATTGTTGTATAGTTGGTTACTAGTTATTCCATTTGCTCTATTCGAGCAATTTATTTAATTCTTTTCTCCTCGTCTCTAAGCGTTTACCTTAGAAGTAAATTAGCTCCTAGGTATAACATGGTAATGGTATACCTAAATTAGAATGTTCATGTTGAAGAAATCATTAGAGAAATAAAGTAATGTATTACAGTACTACATAAAGAGAACGTTCATTACGGGATTACTGACTGAACTACTTAACTGCCCAAATTAATTTATAGTTGACAGGGCCTTGCGCGTTGTAGCGCTGTGACAGAGTAATGCACATCTTCAGCTAAACTATCCCGAAAAGGAAAGGATAACTTAAAGTGTAAGGAACGAGCCTAGGTATAGTTTTCAATGTGCTCGTTGCTGTAGTTTGCTTAATTTTAATTTAAAAATGATGTGCCAGATATGGCACAATGGGCAGTTAAGGTAAGGTTTAAGTTATTTTACTTTCGTGTAAGCCCCATGCACGACAGATAATTTCATCAAAAGAATGTTGAAGCTTTTCATGCGTTGAAAAATTGTAACCATGGCTTCTGAAAGAGAAAGAGTGAAAGCCTTTATGCTTTAAGAACGCATGGCTGGCCACGCATGGCCGAGCCAGCAGATTTTATATGAAATTTGAAGACTAGTATCCGTAGACTACATTGCAAAATTAAAAACTACGAGTTGTAGTTCAAAGACGAATTCTTTTAAAACAATTTGGTCGATATTGATATCAATTAGCAATGCAAAAATTATGTAAATTGCTTACTGCGAGAAATTGGGAAATGCATTAATGTTTGAAATTTTTATATTAGGAAAATTTTTGTTCGAAATAATATAATTTCCTCTGCTGCCAATTTTTTTAACTTACGAAATAATATTATAAAAATGCATTTCACCAATAAATTAAAGTATGCAGCACTAAATTGCATCATTAAATTTTTCTACGGAAAGCATTGGTATAAACGAGAGGCGAAACAGGTTCTTGAGTCCCATTTTGTGGCACATTCCTGCGAATTGCGAGATTGAAAGGCAAATCAAAATGAAGAGGACGCGTCCGTCTACCGGCTGCAGAGGTCGAGAAGGGACTCTTTTCAAATTCTCGATTGCAAAGTTTGATGCTATTGGACTCTTGATTGGTCAACTTTGGGGAAAGCTCAAAACACTTTTGGGCCGCATAGAAGTTACTGGTTATGAAACTTTTAAACGATCTGCCAAACTTTGGCAGAAGGCCCACATAACGCAACTTTGGTATAGACTGTCCTACGAATGCCGGCCTTCAGAAATGCAGCGCTTTATGTCGCACCGAATACAAAAATCAGACGTTCACGCAGAATATTTTCGAAAACGAATTACCGATTTCAATAGCTAGAAAAAACACGATTCCAAAGAGCAGTTTAGGAGTAAGCTACGATACTGTGGATTTAAGCCCTAAATTATTACCTGGATATTTCATCAATTTTTACAGATTACACTTCAGTTTAGGGTATGATGGTATGCAAGTTTGAACGAATGTCACACTTTGCACAATAAAATAACTATAGAACATCAATCTACATAGCTGTTACCTTAAAAAACCTAACTTAAGTATCTCTCTAAACTAAATTTCGTAAATCGGTTAATGCGTATTTGTATTCGTGTACTATTGAGAGTACCATTGCTCTGATCAGAAAACGGTAAAATATAAATGGAATAAGAGTGTTTGTGGTGCACACCAGCGGTTGCAATTGAATTGCATTAACTTCCCACACTGCATGTTCATAAATTCCCAAAATGAAGGAATTAATAATATTAATTAATAAGGAATTAATAAATACGAGTATTTAATAATCACCGAATTCTTGTGATAAAACTGGACTAACAAATAATTCCACGTATGTCCTAAGTATTCATTTACTGCTATAAGTTATTTTACAATGACAAAGATGCACCACTTAAGGGACTAACAGCAGTATTGTTATCACGAGCTGCTGACAAGATTAGTGTTTTGTTTACGCACTTACATCGTTTCTGTTTAAGCTTAACAAATATTCCTCATATATTTTAGATCAATTTGATTCGTTCAAAGAACGAAGGTAAAAGTGGTCTGGGTAAAATAGAGAATTGCTTGAACAGATTGCAAAACCTGAAACATTTAGGTTATTAGGGTTAAACCAGACCCTGTTAAGGTCAAAAGTGTAATTATATCTTTACATCAAGTTTGGCAGACATGAAATCATCTTAGATGATGTCTTCCCCATTAATATTTTACGAAGTAATCCAAAAGCCATTGGAGAAATGCTATGAAATGATAAAATTCCTCATCCACATATGCTTATATCGTATACGTACTGAAGTACTGAAATTCATAAAGTTACAGCAGCCAAAAATAGTTTTTTATTCGAATAGTTGGTACATAAACGAGAGCAGTACAAGTAAAACATGTGTTCATGAAATAAATATCGGCTTTCACCCCGTTAATAATGTCATGCGTACTTGAACATTAATAACAACAAAAGGTACGATGCCCGAGAGCCCGCTTATTGAAAGAAAATCCCCCACCGTATAACACAAAAGGTCTTTTCGCTGCTAGCTCGATTGGCATTTCCATTTCGGCTTGACGAGTTATGAGCTGTTCAAATCTCGAACAATACACGAGAAACATTATTCAGCTCTGCCTTCTGTGTACGAGTGATACGAGACTTTGCAACAATGAAAAAACAGTCACATTCAAGAGAGAATACAAATTTCTTCAACCATATAACATAAGATATGATGGTGAGACTATATAAATTCAATTCTTTCCACAAGTTGGATTAGAGCAAACGATACATTAGTGGCAAAAAAGAAGTATATACTTTTTTGAACTGGAAAAAAAGCTGTTTTTGAATGCGAGTACCGTTCAACGAGAACTTCACGGATTCATGCTTCCCTATTTTTCTGAAAAGCTTCCACAAATTACAGTATATAAACGATGTTAAAACATTATAACCCAACAGAAAAAAATGATCGAATGGTGCTTTTAATATTAATGGTGTAAAACCGATTAAACCAACAAATATTAGGTGCACTTTGTAGAAGAATGTGTATAATTTCACAATCTTCCGTTTGGAAGTCATGTAAATATACCTAAAAAACCGGTATAATACGTTGCATAAATGCAACGTAATACGTTTATTTCCTAATTTAGCTCCCAATTATCAGTAATCTGTGATTAAAAATATCATTTTTATAGCAAAAGAAGTGTTCTATATTATGTTTAATTTATTCTCAAAAATCCACCTGCACCCATATTTTACCGAATTTGAAACTCCAATCTCTTCCATCCGATAGGGGGAACTTTTTTCAGTTCCTAGGGAGTCTAAAAGAGAAGCAAATACGCAGTGCCAGAATTAACCTTTAATAACGCATTCTTACTGCGAAGAAATGCAACGCTAACACAAAGTTAAAGTTTATTCACATCCCTCCTCCCGTTACTTATAGTCTATCCTTTTGCTGCAGGTAATATATTCTCATAAAGGAGTGGACACAACTGATTAGTTCTTGAGGCATGACGAGCTAGTTGAAGAGTGGTTTTCTATCGTTGACAATATTTGTCAGGCCAATCCTCCTGACACCCAAAGGGGGCCAACTACTCGTAGTAGGTTCAGAACGATCTCAATGATAGCATCCTCTTGTGATATCTAGTTAATTTATAAGTGTAATCTTATTCACTGTTCAAACACAACTCCGTATTAGAAGCGTGATGAATAGACGAATAATGAAATTTTGATAGAGAGTAAATTCATTACATAAATATAGTTTCAACCAATCGACCGACTTCTCTAATTCTTTTCTGAGCAGAATTAACTCGTTTCAGTTTCATCTCATTAGTCTCTAGTAGATGCCACTTACGTAGTTGGGTAGACTTTGAAGCTATGAACAAAGTTCATCAAGTGAAGGAAAATGCTCTCTTTTGTTTCTGTCAACACTGAAGTTGTTTTCCGGTGCGCCTTTGCTAACGGAGGACTTGGCGACTTAAGTTTCAGTAAAATTCTCAATTGAAAGCAGTTTTATGCCTTTTACGACAGCGAGTCACTGGAGACGAATGAGCTTTTACGAATGTTTCTAAAGGCAATAGCGGTATAACTTGCAGCAAGGCTACTATAAGGTGAGCTCGTATTGATGAGGCCACCTGTACTCGGCAATGCCACATGTTTAATGCTGACTAATACTGGGTTTCTGTGCATAAGTTCTTCCAGGAAATATTTAAAAAGCTGAAATACAGTGAAATTGAATGCAATTAGCCAGGAACAGTTATGTTGTACGCACAAGAAAGAAAATGTAATGCCTTTTCTCCTTAAACAAAAGAGAAAAAATATGTTCGAGTTCCAGCCATTGAAAACCAGAAGAAAAGTGACATGATTATCAAGCAAGAATAAACATTGAATAATAATCATATCAACATGAAGGGCAACAATTTGTCACAAAAAATAAAATTATTTTCAATTTGAACTAGAAATATGGGCCACCAAATAATGAGGACATCTGTTGAGGTCCCTGTATATAAAATGCCATAGTTCATATTTAGAGTACATAACGTCACAAATGGGAATTAACCCCAAAACAGCATGTTACAAAGACCAGTTACACTAACATTTTTAAAAATGTAAATGAGAATATCATTGAAAAATATAAGAAAATGTAGGTGAAAATTTACGCTGTACCTATTCATGATTTTGAGAGGGTAGAAATATTCTTCATTTCTAAGAAATTTTAGTGTGCAATAAAGTAAAAATTCTGAAATCACAATAATGGAAAGCCGATTCGAATATTCTAGAATAGCTATTTCACACAGAAACACCCCTTTCTTCAGTATGATAACGAGTTATCAAATGGAAGCGAGGTGGTAGATACTTAACGCTGTTCGGCCGCCATGCAGATCATAGGTTTTCTTCTACAACTCACGACATTCAAGCAATAAACGCTGATGCGTCAAGCATTTAATGATTATTTTAATCTGCGGAAGCTTTGACCATAGTCAGGTGTTTCATGAATCGTATTGGAATACTGTAACTAGTGTGAGGAATATAAAGTAAATTTCAGTTGAGTAAAATTATTAAAAAAAATTTATGTCAATGTTTTAGATGGCGCCAGAATCGTGAAGTAGGCAATGAAAATAAAGTTATCATATTCCCTCAATTCTACTCTAACTTTTCAATTTTTAGAGTATGACAAAAGTGTCATTTCGTATAGAATAATGACAGGATACCTCATATTCATGTTGAGAATTTCACAAAAAAAACAGAAAACAGAGAAACAGAAAATAAAGTAAAATATAATGCAAAGTACAGAAAATAAGATGAAATACAACAGCGGAAATACAAAACAAAGTTCGGCTACAAATCAATTGAAAACTAAATAGAACAAATTTTAACTCTTTTGGGCCGCGTAATAATGGGTTAGCTTAACGATCAACTTTAAACTATGTAGATTGAACCTATTTACGATAGTGTATAAAAATATAAATCCGTGTAAAAATTTTTCGTTAACTATATGTGAAATGAAAATGTTGATTGAAACAATTTTATGAAAACCAGAAGTCGATGCAAATTTGAATGAATAGCTAAAAACTTCCCAGCTTTCGCCTGATACTTTCTGAGACAGAAGCGAAGAGAAGCGATGCACCAGCTAGGAAGGTGCTACACACCTTGAAGCATTCAAAGCACGTTTGCAGGACCATGGTTTCAAAGACAATAGATAAAGAAACGATGATAATCAACTCAAATAAACACGAAAGTAGTAATTACAAAAACGAAAACATTAGGCACAAAGAAAAACTTAGAAGCTTTGAGTCCAATAGTTGAATGAATGTGAACTCACAGCGTACAATGATGCAGACGAATAAGAGTTCAGAGTAGAAGTTAGAAAGATGTGAGAACATGCAAAAAGCAACAAATGAGCAAAGAAGCGCTCACTGCAGCAGTGAAAGTACCATATAAAAACAGCTACTGCAACACTAATGAACGCAAACAAGCACTGGGGGCAGTCGCTGGAATGATTAAATAAAAATATGCTGGAGCAAAAAAGTACCAGGTACAGCAGCTGGAAAAAGGTATAACAAGTAAAAAGGAATGCTCGAGGCCAACAAAAGAGAGTATAGCAGAAGACATAGTGAGTAAAATTTAGTGTTAAAGATATACATATGTCGAGTTTAGGAACTTGACAGATGGATTAACGCACAAAAAGCAACACCAGAGGTGCATAAGTCCGGATTCAGTGCTAAGAAAAATGGAAGATCAAGCATAAAACCAACAAAAGAGGTAAAGAGGTTGGCTGTAGCAGGTGGAATGGTGGAACCGCAAGGAAAAAGCAACACTAGAAGCTAACGATCGAGTGTGGCAGATGCAAGCATGCATTATTCAACAAATCAACAAAAATTCATACAAGAACCAACAGTGGCTGTAGCAGCTAGAAAGATGACAATCAGTAAAAAGTAACGCAAGAGGCAAACAGGGTCGAATGCAGTGGTTAAAAAATCGTAAAACAAGCAAAAAGCAACACCAACGGCAAATAATGTTGGGTGTAGCAGCTAAAAATATAGCAGACAAAAGAAAAAGCAACACTGGAGGCAAATAAAGGCGAGTACAGCAGCTGGAACGACGCTATAACCAACAAAAATCAACGTTGGAGGCAAACAAGCGCCGGGTGCAGCAGCTGGAAAGGTGCTCCGAGTAATCAGCGACGAAGGGCTCAATAAGAGTTGTTCAGGGGCCTGCAGCCTGGTGCTCGTGCTCATAACTTTACATTATAGTCCATGAGCGCATCGTAATTGCGTCGTTAACTTTACTAGACCTGCTTCCTCAGCGCAGGAATAAGGCTTAAAAACAACTGACACTAATAGTCGTAAAAAAATCAATAGTTGCTCTTTAAAATTTTAGTCAACTCAGACGCAGAAGTTACAGAGTATTGAACAATTGTTAACGGTTTATTAAAAAATGAATTTTTCTAAAACTCAAATGTTTGAATATCAAATCTTTGTACCAAATT
The DNA here is from genome assembly GCA_006783055.1 of Trinorchestia longiramus. Classification (NCBI taxonomy): domain Eukaryota; kingdom Metazoa; phylum Arthropoda; class Malacostraca; order Amphipoda; family Talitridae; genus Trinorchestia; species Trinorchestia longiramus. Next base: position 41,429 of record VCRD01003261.1, on the reverse strand, counting down.
AACATAGGTCAAATCCAGAAATTTGCATTTTTTAAGCTAAGTGTATTGTAAGAACGCATGAATTTGAAGCAAGGTTATTAATGTGTAAGTGTTGATTCAATACATTTATCCCAACATTTTTTAAATTGGTGAGATTCCATGTTGAAAGTTTTAATTTTTCCTTCAAGAATGTATAACTTCTATCTGCTAAATTACAGACTGAAATTTGCTGTAAAGTTATTTAATTGCTCTCATAGAGGCACGGATTTCATTGAGTTCCTCCCTCCGATGGTGTGTATAATTATCTTTCTATTACGGACGAATAACTTTATTCTAAACTCAGCAGGAATCTATCAGCATAACCACGACTTTCACTCCCTGAAACATGCTTGTATATCTGAGAGAACATTATGAAAAACTAAGATCTGACATTTAAAGTTTGCAATATGGAATTCCAGTTTGTTCACGTCGATCAAGGTTGCGAATTAAAATTCTAACACCGTAGTTTTCAAAAAGCTGCATCATAATCATTCATCGAGACTTTTGGGACCAGTTCCGAGTTCATGTAGATCGGTGTTCCCAAACTTTTCAAATTATCTTACTAGGCGGTCCCCTAAAACATACTTTTTCAAATAAGGGATATGTATATATATTATGATAAATATAATTTAATAGATGTCATGATAAATATACTCTCGCGACCCCGCTCGAAACTCTTTTCGGTCTCCAGTTTAAAAACCACTGCCTTAGATCATTGACCGTCAGTCCTGCCAGTACATACTCTTAGTCATTCTTGCCCGGCTGCTTGCTCAAAATGAAACAAAAACTAACGTAAGTCAAGAGCTGGGTTCATGAGGAGGCTATCAGCATCGCGAAGGCTTCCCCGTTGCTCAAAAAGAACAGAAAACATTCACGAGAGTGCCAGTGATTGACGGCGTTTGTTAAGCAAAAGTTTGTGCACATAAATCCTTCACGGGCTCTGGACGGTGACTTGCCGGCTGGCAGAGCAACACGAGGAAGGATGAGGCGGCAGGGGTGCGGGCAAGGACCATTGCTGAACTTCATCATGCACTTCGGTATGCTAATGCAGTTCAAGATTTTACTGCTCCTGAAAGCGTGCATTTTAAGTATAATTTTATAAAAAATGTTGCCAGAAGCATTGCAATATGTTAAATTCTGATGCATGGCACGGAAGACAAATTGACTGCGTGAGCGCTCATGCATGGATATAAAAAGAACGAAGCGTAAACATAAAGAACTCCCTTTCTACAATACATAAGCTGACATGTTTCTATACGTATGAATTTTCCGTACTATAATCACTACAATGGATAAGTCAACAAGAAAAAGATGAAGCCCATTGAAGTAATAAATAAGTGAAATAATCTGCGTCTCTTTGTACTTGAAAAACTGAAATAACAAGCGTAATTCTTTGGGTTGGATTTTTGTCTAACTCAGATTAACTAACAAAGTTGGCAGTATTTTAGAAAAGAGCATTCAGAAAGAGACAATCATCTAAAATGAGTTAATTTGAAACCCTTAAGCCAATGCAAACAAAGTTTTGCAATAACGAAATGGAAACCTTTCTTAACGCTGTGCTTGCATTCGACAATGATGATTTCATGATGCATTCGATTAATTCGAGTATAGGTGCACAGGGAATTATATAAACATATACCACATTACACGTTACGGCCAAAGTTCCAGAAGTTTAAATAGCCGTATTTACGCACAGTCATGGGTATAAAAAGTTGTATAATGTATAGACATGAAGCGTATCCTAATGTTCAGAACTCAAACATTGTATACTCTATGGATTTGAACTATTTTATTACGCTCAAAAACTTGCACCCATTTTGGCTGCTAGTGCTCTAGGTGACAAAGGTTGGCATTTCTGTAATAAAATGTGATAGCCTATACAAATTTTAGTAAAACAAGCCCTTACCTTATTCACGATTTCACAGTAACGTTATGGGCTGTGGGCTAACAACATGATATTTAGTCGACAAGGGCTACTTTACTCTTCTTCGAGATACAGTAGAAGTCTGGCTATAGAAAAGTATGTAAAAAATGTGTACACTTATAACTTTTAGTTTTGTATAATCTGTCGGATAGATTTTCTCCGGGCTATTCAGTAGAAACGGATACAAATTATTTCTTTTAGGAGAATTTATCTAGCGAATTATTTTGAAAAAAAACAGGTTTAAGAAATATTTTTTCTGTTCTTTAGCTAACAGAGGCTTAAAAGTTACGTTCCAATCCCACACTTCTATAAATATCTCAAGAATTCAGTTCCAAACCCTGTTTGAACAAACAAAAATTAATACAAACTCTACACTTAGAAGTACGAGTATTGTATAGTAGTGTAGCAGTAAAAATACTACAACAACAAATACATAGAGTTCTTCAGTACGATGTAAGAAGATTTGCTAGTAAACTAATGAGAATGTCTTCGCTGAGCAGACAACTCATTTCCCCAAATTTCTCCGACGACGCTGGCAGGCATGAGTCTCGAGATATGGAGAGACTCTAGAGTCTAGACATTCCGTGTTTGATCGTACTAGCAAAGGTCCAAAGATTTGGCTACTTTAGGCATTCGTGGCTTTTCTTGCCACATCGGGAATACCTCGGCTGATCTGCCCTAAAATGCTCTCGGACACAAAGGCAAAAATTCCCGAAATGACGAGGAAAATTTCTGGGCAGAAATTGACTGGAGCTTCCACGGATAGGAAAGGCGTCACCAAGATTGCACTCATTCACTGGGAAAAATTATGCATGACTGAACGACGATTGAACCGTCCCGACGAAAGGAATTCGTCGACAATTTAGAACTCTCCTGCCAGAGCTAAAAATATCGTACATCAAATTCTCTGCAATAATGAAGGCTTTGAATTTAATTCGTAGTCAAGCGAACTTCATATCTTTACTATTGACGCCATATGCAGGTGTTAGGAGTCAATGAACGCAAACTAATGTGCATTAAGATTTTAAGTCCATGTTGGATTTAAGATACAAAAATAGACAAAAACTCCACGACAACCGTATGATTGCGAAATGACTTAAACAGCGAACAGAGTGAAACTATGACTTCAAACGCTGACATCAACTCTTAAGAAATTTACTCCATATCAATTTCATTGGATTTGATAGAGGCCCTGTGCTCTGTTATCAAACATTTATTTATTTGAAGTAAAATGAGAATATGATCGTTGATAATAAGTAGCTTGTTAACGATCTTGTTATTGAACAGGTACTCGTTGGCTTAAAATTGAGTTTGGTCATTTGAAAACTGTTTACATCAGGGTACACGCAGAAAATTTAATATAAAATCTACAAAATATTTGCTCTTGTGGTGGGCAAATTGCCCCTTGGCCCTCCATACGAGAGAAATAGAAAGAAATGTCTACTGAACAAATAACTCAAACTCATTAAATATTACTACTGTCAAAATTTTATAAAGAACAATTACCTATTCGAGCGCTTGTGAGGTGCGGTATGAGCACTGGCGTTCAGAGAAAGGAGGTGAATCGGAGAATGAGAGGCAGGGACAGGGAAGGCGAAGGAAGAACTGAGCAAAAGAAACGTAGCACAACTCCGCCATGCTGTCTCTGTACTCGCGACAGTGATTTTAGAAAATTGTTTCCGCTATCGCCTTGTTTTTAGGAAGGAGGGTATTCACAAGTATTTTCATCCAGTTGTTTATTTAATAAAATAGGGATTTGAGCGGACGGCTTCTCAACAACGTTTCAATGCTAGCAGTGAGCAAATCCGACGGGCTCAGTACAGGGCTTTCTGAATCTTTGGCAGACATTCACACTTTATTCTTGAATCTTAGATTACGTTAATGTGCAGGAGGGATTACCTCAAACGCTTAACGAAGAGTAAAAGTTATAGAAGAACTAAAATATACTGTGGTCAGATACATTACCAGGGACTAAAAGATTGCAATATGCATTTTTTAAATGATAACAATACACGTTCTAGGCAATTGCAAGCTTGAACTGGCAGAATCTTAGGCACAACCAGAAGACCATTCATCACACCTATTATAATTGTCGAAATCATTGAATTTGTGGAACACAGAGAATGCATTCGGATTTCATTTTACACATGAATGTACAATGGCTTTCCCGATTATGTCTCTTAGATTAAAAAAAAACATGTTTACGTATTGTCCCCACGGATTTCCTGTCAAGCGCTTTGACAGCAACATAGAAGAAATTTCGTTCGATAGACGCTTAAAGCATTCCAATTCTTGTAAGCCTCTTATTTCCTCCAAGGAAAATTTCATAATTTCAAATTGGAAGCATTGAGGTGACTTCGGAAACCATCTAACATGGTTCTTTTCTAAAGTAAAGCCCCCATAAGCAGAAAATAATTCACAGTCACAGGAAGCTGTGATGACGCTAAATGTAGTCATTATGTTACAAGCAGAAACATTCATTAAATATGAATGTTATTCTTCAGAGAGGAAAGGTTTCTTGGTAGTTATTCCTTAAGGAGAAGTGCAGCTCGTGCCTGGATGCTGGTTTCCAGAACCTGACTCTAAGGCAAGCTGTCGCTTGCCCTAATAGTCAGGCAGTAAAAGCAAATTGCTTCTAAAAGAGAAACTCTGGATTGAAGAAGCTTAAAAATTCTTTTAGCGTTGTTGAGAGGCAGCGAGTTGTTATGATACATAGAAATTTAACCACCGTATTCGCTCAGAGTTTTAGCAGAGGCCGGGATATCTAAGGAGTTGAAAAACTGAAGAATACAGTATGGTGGATGAAGCATAGAGGTCACTCTACCAGAAAGATCAAATGCTCAGAACCTGCCCCGGGAGAGAGATCCAGAGGTAGAAAACAGAAATATCATCCCTACGTAACTAAAAAAATAAAACTCGAAACAGCCTCCAGCAGCAAGTGTTGATTCTGTGGCGAGTAGCTAATGATATCACCGATAAGAGCTAATTCTCTTCGGTACGCTGACGAAGACATGCATCATTAACATACTGCCTTGAGCGTGGCTCAAGTATCCTACTTTTCCCTCAAGAAGAACAGAGTTCCCAAGAAAAGCTGAAGGTCAATAAGAGCAATTTCAGAAAATCTTCAGAGTAATCCCCTGAGCGTGTCTTTAAAAAGCATGAACGAGATTTCAATACCAAGAAATCAAACTTAACCAGTATGGACTCAGAAAAAAGACATTGACATTTACAGGAATTTCATATTTTAAAGCAAGAACTGCAACGGATTAGAAAACATAGAACACGAAAATACAAGACACATGCTAAATTATTAATTATTAATAATAATTAATAACTGTAAAAACACGCACAAAGTGCGCCTGACGTCCTTATGAGTCCAGGTAAACTCATTAATGCTTACAGTTTACAAATTTTGGCACAGTTCTAAGATCAATTTAATATGGTTGCTGACGAAATTAACCATGCGGGATGAAATTTTCCTTTGAGTAGATTAGTGAATAACTTTAAAATTTCGAGCAGTAGAAGAAACGCCACCTGGTGATGGCTAAATAGGAAAAAGTAGTGTCATTCCAGTCTTAACCCAACTTAAGATATAAATTTCAAAAAATTTCGATCACGAGAGAAGAGTGTGCACTAATGCGTGTTGTTCTATTGCTTGATTTATCGTTCGTTGAAATTTTGTTCAACATAAGAACAGACTTTGAGGCAGCCATCATTTTAAAAAAATAATTTGAATTTGATAGATTTGGAAAGAAAAATGAATGGTTGAGATAAGCCGTCTATATTGTCATACGTAAAAAATTACAATTCTTTCTTTTTCCATGAATAGAAGTGTCTAATTATGGGGTAATATAGTCAAGATTTTTTACAATAATAAAAAATAGTATTGAAGTTTTCAGGAATTTCCTAGCGGAAATTAATTCCTGTGACGTTGATTTTTCAACAAAAATTCTTGACGAATAACCTCATGTCAGGTGTTGACGAAAATTATATTCGTCCGTGGACTGTAGGAAATTCTGGCGTCGATGACGAAGATCAAATTGCACAGTTCACGACTTTGGACCAACCAAATTATGCCACGTTTCAAGGCAGCGAAAATTTTATTGTTGGATGCTAATTTTTTTCAAAAGTACGCCTACATTTCAAATCTGAAAAGTTTCCTCTTGTCTTTTACAAAAGCAAACAACGCAGCTCAGTTACGACTCGAGAAAAATATTCCAGAAATTTAACATGTCAGTCGACAACGTGAAATTTGAGCCTCGCTGTATTTGCCAACGCCTGCTGCTGGTAAAAGACGACAAAAATCAACAGTGTTGTCAAAGCTGCAATTGTAACGAATGTACACTTCCACAGGAAGACAAAAGACATTTATCTAAAAAATAAATGATAAGGAACAGTTGTTAGTGGGGCTGTTCGCTGATTTCAGTCGCTGTAAAGCGCCTCGTTTCCACTGCAATGTATGGCCACTGAAGCTCAAAGGCTTGTGTAGAAAAGGAATTTTTATTCCAAAAAATTAGTCAACAATTCAGCGCACAGAATTGTCTTCATAATAGTAATTACTTTAATTGGAGGTAAGTAATTTTGCATCCAAACCAACAGAATGCATTTAACGTTATCAAATTTACTGTTAGAATAGAATAGAATAGAATAAGGCAATAGGAACGAGCCGTTTGGCCCATTCTTGGTATATGTTAGAGCTGAAGACACTTTTTGAATCGAGCATTGACGAGTGTTAGTACTCAGCAAAAATTAAGCTTGAGACTTAATTCCTACTTCCAGCGTCGTCAAACGTGGCAGCCCATTGATTACTGCACTTTTACACGTAACCACAAAATATAATATATTGTTTACAAGTTTATTAAAAAATATAATTTTGAAACAAACTATTTCAGTAGAGTTGAAATATATTTTAACGACATTGCAAAATGTTTGAGCATAAAAAAGAACAAATTCATTTTAGTTTAACTAATAAAGGGTGTGGCAAAAGTTACATGATATATTTAGAATTAATTTATGCAAAAACTACTTGAGATAGAAAGTTCAGGTAAATTGCAAACGAAAGAAAGGGTTTTGGAGATTTTATTTAAATAGGACATCATCTAAATGTCCACCATGTTGGTTTATGCACATGCGCATTCTTTTCGTAACAGAATCCATCGCTTTTCTTAGCATCTCGAGAGGAATGTTGCGAATCTCTTGAGAAATGTTCTCTTTCAAATGTTCCAAAGTACGAGGCCTAATAATGTATACTTTGTACTTTAAGTACCCCCATAAGAAGAAATCCAAAGGGGTCAAATCACAAGATCTAGGAGCCCAAGGAATCCCACTTCACTCACAAAAGGTTACTGTCTGGTGCGGTATGACAAGTGAAAGGATTATTGGTCCCTATTTTTTTGAAAATCAGAATGTAAAAACTGCGACTGTAACTGGAACTGCATATCAAAAATTCATTGAAGAATATTTAAGACCTCAAATTCAAGATGGGAATATGTGGTTTCAACAAGATGGTGCAACAGCCCATACAGCAAAGGAATCAATTCAACTTTTGAAGACAATTTTCCCAAATTGATTAATTTCACGTTTTGGTGATATTCCTTGGGCTCCTACATCTTGTGATTTGACCCCTTTGGATTTCTTTTTATGGGGGTACTTAAAGTCAAAAGTATACATTAATAGGCCTCGTACTTTGGAACATTTAAAAGAGAACATTTCTCAAGAGATTCGCAACATTCCTCCCGAGATGCTAAGGAAAGTGATGATTCTGTTACGAAAAGAATGCGCATGTGCATAAACCAACATGGTGGACATTTAGATGATATCCTTTTTAAATAAAAACTCCAAAACCCTTTCTTTCGTTTGCAATTTACCTGAAGTTTCTATCTGAAGTAGTTTTTGCACAAATTAATTCTAAATATATCATGTGACTTTTGCCACACCCTTTATTAACCAAATTTAAAAAAAAACTATTTCTTGTACAAAAATTCGACTCATACTCTTGAAACTAACGAGACCAAGCAAAAATTTGGCCTTTGTTCTGAAATTAATTTTTACGACGAATATGTCCAAACCTATAAAAAATATTTAATTAGGTGGCGTATGCTATTTTAACATCCCCCAAACTACACATCTTGTGAGAAGCTTAAAGTAGTTGGCAGTTAATTAATGCGTAATATTATAATGTACTGATGAATATCTGTCCAAGAAATAGTAAATCTTAGAAGGATTGTTAAGCTATACGTTCATCAATCAATTGATTGTTCAAATACATTTTGCACAATGGCTTCTACTTGACAATAAATTTAACAATATTCATCGATAAGCTTTTAATTTGGTGACATATTGAACCGATTTTTCCTATTCAAAACGTAATTGCTCCGGCCTCCTAAATTTATAACTTACAAAAATGTATATACAAAGTACAATGCGCGCAGTAACTACATATGTATATCTACACACATACTATTTAATATAAAAAAATTAATATAAAATAATTGTATAATTAAATTAATAATATAATATAATATAAAATTAATTGTATAATTGGAAATATTTTGTTTTCTTCCCAGAGTGATTCTGGAATGAGGATCCCAAAATTTTGAAACAAATCCTCGTAGCATTCGAAATCCCTCCTGTTCCAGCATCCTGCAAAATAAGTGTAGAAAGATTTTCACTGGAATTAATTTACAATGTCTACAAAGTTTTTACAGAAATGCCAGTGTTAATTATTGCTATCTAAAGTAGTATCAAAGTTTTGACGTCGTCTATGGGTACAGAGTATGTAATTTTTTGTTCGTGTAATGTGTTTTGTCTCATGGGTTTCTGGTCTAACATTCTTATGTACCTCATTAATTACATATATTTAGGGCGAAGAAGGACTCAGAAGCCATAATTTCTCATACCTAGTTTTCTAACATGACGACAGCACTTCTGGTTAAGCAGGAAATGTCATGGCATACTGATGGACTCGCATTTCATAATGAAACAAATCCATCAGCAGATACTACTCTAAATATGCAATATTTTGGCAAATAATCTATTATCTTAGGCAATTGTGTGTCACCAGCAGCTTGACCAAACCCGTATTTATCACAAGTTTGGATGCAAAGGAGTCGCAGCAAGGTATTTCCCCCAAGCTTTTGATCATCCAAAGGCCGGACGCGATGGACTAAAATAGCCAATAAAGATCGCGTAATGGACGGAAGAGCTCCAGTCCAGTCCGTAATACAAAACCAGGACGCGAAGCTTCATGTGGGGTCGGATCTAAGACTTGTACGTGAGAAAAGAAGCACGAGACGGAGTCGTACAAAAGCAACTTCACAAGACATGAGTGACACGAGATAACACTCCACTTTTGATGCATACAATTCATTTGAAAGTTTAGGTATTTGTGTACAAGAAATTGGGGATAAAAATGAAAGAAAGACAAATTTAATCAGAGTGGGGAAATAAACCTATTGATATTCTGTAACAAAAAGAACCAATTAAGAACGTGAGAGCCTCACGAGATAACTCGAAAAAAAGCTTGCTAAGAACAGTTAACTACTATAATTATGTTCTGATCCTAACTACCTCCGTCACAAAGAACTTGCAAAGAAGTAGTGAGGAAAGAATTAGACTCGCACAAGGGAAAGAACCAAATCGTACAGTGGATTTCATTGAAATATACAAGAAGAAAGTGCACCACAAAAACGGTGGTCCTGAAATTATATTGACCCTTGAAATTAAAAATAAAATAACTTTTACAAAGCAAGTCAGATATACAGGAAGTGGCCTAAGTAAAGCGACAGCATTTAGAAAATGCATCAGTAGTATTAATAATACAACGTGTAAATTGTTGTGGGCCAATATGAAAACGAGGAGTTCCATCACAGTAAGATTATACGATCGTTTTAAAGCACATCAAGAGATCGGCGATGAACAGCCTGAAGATAAACACAGAAATGCAGAAAACAGGGCGAAAAATATGCGAAAGAGTTCGACTAAAATCAACATCATAAATAAAAACACACGAGTCAGAAAAATGAAGAAAATGTACACTAATAAAATATAATAAATTCGTTCGCATGATGAAGTGACAACGGTCATTTCTACCAGACGGCCTTTGCATTTATGAGATGATATATTACACCATTGTTTATGCGAACGAATTACATAAGTACAAGCACACTCATGCTAAGAAGGTTTGGTCACTGTAATTAACTTGACAAAAAGTATAAGAGAGTCAGAAAAACGGCAGATAACATTAGTTCTGCCAATAATCAAATTCTGGGTTGGAGCGGTATTCAACAACAGTTCATTGGTTTTTGAGAGCAGAGGGAACTCTTTAACGATGTGGTGCTTTGCTAGAGTAAACACTTCGGAATCAAATCTGAGGCGACAAGAATAAATGACTGCAGTTTGTAACGCTTAAACCGCTATCTGGCTCTGGCTGCCAGGGATCCAAAGAGCTTTGCATGGCTAGCTTTTAGTGCGACGGCGCTGCTCCGTGTGACCCAGCATCTCTCCAGGCACAGTCGCGTTCTTCGACGAGCGTCTGGGTACAATCTTCAATATTCTACTCGTATCATCGGAGCGAATGATGGAAATTTTTATTCGTACTTTGTCGGCGTATTATAATAAATAATTCTGAAGAATGCAAGAAAAGACGAGTATTCTTTTGTAGATGGTATGGATTGCATGTGCAATAACGATGAGAAAAAACAATGTTATTGAGTGAAGGAAATGCAATATATAATTGAAAATACGACCTAGATGTGGAAACTATGATGTGTTGTTGACTCCTGTCTAAATTCATCCAAATCTGAGTCTCTCGATTGGCAGCTTCGAGTTCTTGTAAAAAAAGGCAGATTGGGAAATCAAATAAGTTTAACGCTTCCTGTCACAATTTTAAAATAAGATTTTTGAAGTAGAATAGCTGAAAAGAATCTTCCAGTATATTTAAACACGAAATATCTAACCTGAAGCAGAGTGACAATGTTTGATCAATTTCACTCTTCCTCTGTATTGACTAGAAAAATAAAAATTCCCATAGAGTGAGAAGAAGGTCATGGTGACCCTTATAAAAGAAGTCGTAATATCTTAGAAATTTACTGAGACTGCAAACGCTGTGAAACGCTTAGCTACAGACCAATCGAATTTAGCAGTTTCCGTACGAACTGAAAATAACTCCTTTACTAATACTGACTAATGCTCGTATAAAAAACATGTCATGCACAATGATAAGAGCTACTGTAACGACTCCTACAGCCCTCTGGAGAAAAATGAGTCACAATAGTACACATGTCACTCACCTAGAAAACCATTATTGACATTAGGCAAAAACTGTAAAATTGATTACTCTAGAGAGAACGTCAGTTTAGAAAATTTTGCACTATTCATCAACTATTTAACAGAAGTTGAGGGATCCACAAGAACGGATATTTATTATTCGAAACTCTGTATTATAGTTCTACATCACTTGTTGAAAGAAATCGACATTGCTGGTACAAACTATTTTTGGATTAACTGAATCAACCAATTCATTACGTGTATGGTTCTGTATTAGTGATTGTACAGATATAGTGCGAACTCACGCTACACGTTATCTCTGTCAGTTAATTTGTAGTCTTTGAAAACTAAAACTTAACCCCCTGTTTTTTCTAAATATACAAATAAATTCGTCACATAGCTCGCTACCTCAACAATATGACACGTTACAAGAAAAGATACGTTACTTCGTATTAAGATTTATATTATGACTAGACAGTTCCCGTGGAAATTCTGCGATTTAGATCTAACTAATTTGAAATTATTATCAAGATGAATGCATTAAAGATTTACAATGAATTATGGTGCTTGAAATAAATACTTTGTATTAATTTCATTCAAAACTACCTTTTTGCATATTATCTACCGATAACATGGTCCAGATAGTACCCATTGATATTCGTCGGTTTAAAAGTGATAAAGTTAGAGATTCATGAAATAAAATATATTTTTCAGTTTTATCCCTAAATATTTTTCATTAATATACACAGAACTTCCATTCTGTATTTTCTGTACCGATAACATGACAATGTAAAAAATAGTAGCTAATAACAAAAAATTGAGTATTTTATAGAGACCCGGCGCCATTGGTATCCATATAATAGATGCATACCCGTTCGGATTTCAGTTCAATCATTTTTCTTCAGTAATAGAGAAGAAGTAATGGAACGGACACACACAGATACAGAAAGAGAGAGATGGAGAGACAATGTCTATTATATATGTAGATAGTAAAGAGCACAAGTACAAATGCAGTTTAACGCCATGCATTCAGATAAAAATGTATTGGCACTCCTTCGAGAGGAAGATTATCTTCAAATCCCACAGTTTCGTTTAGAGGCTATTGTTGAGCTAGCTGCGGTGGCAGCAGTTAAGATATGCTATTGGTAAACTTGGAAACCTGCGTCGTTACTGTTATTCGCCTTATCACCACCACTAGACTCGCATTTTATTAGAATGTGCGCCGAGAATTTTCCCCGCGTCACAATATACAACAAAGACTCTTGCATTATTCGCCTAAGAAAATATTCAAAAATCTTCAGCCGTAACAGCTGTATTTCTTCTACATATTCTTTTAGTAGCAGGATAGGTAAAAAGTTTTGAAATTCGTTTTTCGTAGTTTATTTCCTAGAACGATAGTTAGCTCATATCATTCATTTATTTCATAGTTGATTTACAATATTTCAATTCGTCGGTTGTGTATGTAAAGCATACTCGAGTTCAACTTGATACTGTAGCAGAACAATTTAATTTTAAATGATGTCACATACCCAACCGATTCTGGGGATATGATGGTGCACATATATCAAAGACAGGATGCTTTAAATTTTAACCAAGCTCGCTAGAAGACGCTCCGAATTACCACACCATAGACAAGCACGCCTACAACATCAAATTTAAGTTATGGGTCAAAGCTTCTTATCTTTGTAGGACAATCATGAGGAATTCTAATTAGGCTTAAATTATGCTATATTTTTAGACACGTCATCAACGTACTTATTTTCTGTGAAGGAAATGTTTAGAAGATAGATGGCCGGGGCGGAGACACAAACCGTCTTCCATACACCATTATTTAAGTCACAGCATGAACACCATAGCACAAATTTCAAAACTTAAAAATATTCATATCATAAACGCGTAACTCAAATTTGTGGACGAGTTACAAGCTACAGAACGATGCGTTATGAGTAAGTCTTTCTAGCGACGAAGTTCATTCGGTGACTTCATGTTCTTGAAAGAGCAGCACATCAAAGAGTGGGAGTGTGAGAAACAAAACTTTCAAAATTAAATTGCATGTTGTTAGTATATAATATATTTTTCCCGCAGAAATACAGACAGGGACTCGATTTTTTTTGCACTAGTAGGAACCGATAAAGGTACGAATGTGCTTACGTTTCCATCTCTGACTAACCCATACATGTCTGGAATCGAACATGCCACTGCCATATTGCAGGCTGGCGCGCTCACCAAAGCGCTTTCGGTAAACATCGATTATCAGTAACTGCAAAAATCTGACGGCGCCTGGTCCAATACCTGCGTACAATTCTGCCAGAGGCTACAAAATAAGAAACAAAGCCTTCGTTAAATTGCTGCGCAACGCGAACCGAAGATGGAATTCGTAGTCATGGAGCGCTGAGCCCGTAGGAATTTAGTGCGAAATATTGAGCAGTAGTTCAAGGTTCTTCCACAGCAACAAAACGAATTCAAAGATTGGAATAACTGAAAGTGAAGTTACAGCTTTAGTAACCTGACCATAAAGATTTAAGCAAATAAAAAGCGAGAAATTATTACTCTGCAACAGGATTTGAATGTATCGGCGACGTGCACACTGTCAAGTCGGAATAACTCAAGAAATAAATGTTCCCCTGAACGCCTCATATCTAAAAATCTGCAAGAAAAGTTCATAATTTAAAATTATGAAATTTCAATAAGGTGCTGGTTTAGGTTATAAGGAAGATGTGTTGATTGGTTTTCGTTGTAATTAGAAGTACGGAAGAAAAAGCTTTAAAAAACAATTTTTTTCTGGTAAGAAAGACCAATTATGAAAAACATTTTAACAGACACATCAATGTTGACACTTTAAAAATAAAAATAAACATACAGTTTATATTTTTTCTTTTCTGAAAGAAGCAGCGCTTATGATGACTTACCAAACTACAAAATCAAAAAATGTAATCACTGAGTGTAATGCATATCTGCCGCTGGTAATGCCCAATTTTAGGAAAGCGAGGTCGTCGAGCATCGCTGTCTCCTATTTCGTATATCATAAAACGTGTACTAACTTTTCAAGTGTCAACATTGGTAAATATTACACTGAGCTTCAACATCTTGTCATTTCGATAGTACCATTAGCCTCACAATGTCAGAGAGTATGTATAGTACCATAATAAGCAACTTATATTAGAATTTAACAGTTCTGCAATTTGAAGTAAACAAGTATGAAAACTCAAATCATGATGAAAAGCAATAATCTTGTTCGTTTTACTCTTTATCTTTCATGATCACTGTACGGCACATTTCACTAAAATACTCGTAAAATGCTCAGCAGGACGGCGTATGAAGATACCGTTTTAAAGAAGAGAACGCAAAGAATGCCCAGCTTTTTCTGTTGCTTACAGACAAAAACTGAAGAGCGAACTTAGAAGAGCTGCTGACCATCAAGGCTCTTCGAGGCACTTAGTAACCCAAATGGACTTCTTTGTTGAAAGCCCGAGTCGTTACGCCGTTTCCAAGTCAATCGTTCTTGCAGGACGCCCTCCGGAACTCGCTTAGCCTTCCTCAGCACACGGCTGGAATGTCTGACCTCAGAATGGTGGATCAAGATGTACAGAAACGACGAAAATATAACAAAGAAATGAGATACTGACACGTGAGAAACAGAAAGGTCTAACGTGCAAATCGTAGAAGTGAAAATTTGCGAGTCGGTTACATTACGAATCTAGTAAAATCTTTCGACATAAATTTGTGAGAAGCGAACTCTGATAAACACAAAATGAGAAAATTTGGATTAGGTTACTGTAAAAATATTTCAAGAACTTAACGATGGTAACATGAATATGAATTAAATTTTTATTTCTAAAACGTTTTTCAAAAGTAGGGAAAAGATTTTGCAACTACAAAGAAATTTACCCCCACCTCCACCCTCGACGACGCTCTATGTGTGTTGGCAGAGACAGTTAGCATTTCTGAGACGCTGAAAATCAATGGAAGTAAGCAGATTTACCATAAAAAATACCTGTGCAGAAACTGTTTCACTTAGCGCACAGAATTCTTTATGCTCAAACATAGATTTAAATAAATGCTCGCAAATTAATTTGTGAAACAATTTATAGCAGCAGGGCAGCAACAACAAGTCTGCAATAAGTTAGAAGGGCTAACGCTCGAGGGTGAGACTCGGTGGAATTTAACATAGCCATTAGCTGTCATGGCACAGTTATAAGCATCAGTTTATGTAACTATTACTAACATTTCATAGGGGTAAACCTAAACTATTATCAAGGCAAACGAGGCTTTCGTGACAATTGACGATATTCTCCAATCAGAGATAAAGTCGCGACTCAGCAGTGTGAAGAGATAAGCCTAAGATGAATCCGAGGGACTTCCGTGTCATTGACTCTCCCATTAGTGCTTAGTTTACAGGCAATAATTCGGTCTCAAGGCTGCTTCTGCAGACTAAATGGTACCTCATAAATGCCGGAGTCAGCATCAAGAAAGCCTCCTATCATCAGTTCGTTAAGACCGCCGTGCTGAGCTATGATTTTCATCGATTCTTCTGGGTTGACATGAGACAGAGTTCTATTTTGATTAACTAGATACAATGGCTATGCTTCAATATTATTGTCAGAAACATATTGTGGAAAAAATACAAACAACACAAGAGAGTATGTATTATAAGTACAAAAGAACTTCCCATGTATTATCTACAAGTAAATTATATGTTTTTCCAACAGTGAATCTTGTGACATGTTTTATCGATTAACAAAGTCTGATGCACACATTCTATTCAATCTTTGTAGGCAGCTCCAACTATCCCTTAACTAACCCGTTCTCTGAACGTAAACTCCCAGCCTAGCCCTACAAACTTTTTCTTTCCTTCACTCCACCATGTAAATTTTCATAAATATTTGCCATAGTTCAGTCGGTCACATTTGTATGCAAACTTCACAGGCGTTAAGTATGATTTTACATTTATTGTAAGAAGATTACCAACGCCGACTTATGAATTTTACTTCGAAAGCTGTAATAAAAATACACAAAAGATCCCATCGTACACATTCAAAGCTCCCTAACGTTTTTACTTGTATCGTTGCAGTAGTTTTTACCGCTTCGCATCCCGTATCTAGAGCCTCGTAATACCTACCATGAAACACTGGTAAACATGCGCCTATCAGCCTAGCTCTGAGCAGTACGCTGTGTGGGTGCCAAATGCGCGTGTGCGGGGCGCGCGTGTGCGGGGCGCGCGTGTGCGGGGCGCGCGTGTGCGGGGCGCGCGTGTGCGGGGCGCGCGTGCGCGGGGCACGCACGCGCGAGGATCGTGTGCGAGGATGGGATCGTGTGCGAGGCGCGCGTGTGCGATGCAAGTCTGATGCTGCTCCCACCATAGTGTCACCTACACGAGCTGGTGCACACACACACACACACGTGTAATTACGACTGGGGAGCTAACTGCTCATGGGAGAAGCAAATAGTACCCATGCACGTAGGGAAGGACATATGTTTGGAGCCATGACCTGTAGGTATGGAGGGGGGAAAAACCTATAGGCACGGAGGAAAAACCTATAGGCACGGAGGAAAATCCTGTAGGCACGGAGGAAAAACCTGTAGGCACGGAGGAAAAACCTGTAGGCACGGAGGAAAAACCTGTAGGCACGGAGGAAAAACCTGTAGGCACGGAGGAAAAA
>VCRD01003261.1:0-24298 GCA_006783055.1 Trinorchestia longiramus | reverse complement strand
CCTATAACTATGGGGGAATGACCTGTAACTATGGGGGAAAAACCTGTAGCTATGGGGGAAAAACCTGTAGGTATGGGGGAAAAACCTGTAGGTATGGGGGAATGACGTAGGTATGGGGGAATGACGTGTAGGTATGGAGGAGGGCCTGTAAGCATGAGGGAGGATCTATAGACGTAAAGAGACGTATCGACACTAGGGATGACTTATACCAGGGAAGCGAAGGCTCCACACATACCACGATAATATCGCAGCACAGAGTTCACGGAAAGTAACACACGGGGTTAACACAAAGTCCTGTAAGAAGTATTGTGCATTCATATTTTTTTTGCAAGGAACCTTTATTAATAATTGTTTCACTCCATTTCTTGGGTTTTACAGTGCCATATATTTGAAACATATGTGTACAGCTAAATCTTGAACTACCCCAACGTTTGTTTTCCTCTCGATTTGAACGCTTCTTTCCCTCAAAAGACTTAGGTACCAACAAAAATGTGTTATATACTTACGACATATTGAAAGAAATTTATAATGTATTTACTCTAGTTTATCAAGCTTTGGACGTGAATTACAAGGTGAAGAAAGCCAGGAAATGCAAGCCGAGCTAATCTTTCGATTTCAGTTGTTGAAATTGCAAAATTGTTTTGTTGCGGGAGATTGTGAGCAAGGGTTTCAGCATAGTGCACCAATTTTAATTAGCGCAGTGTTCGTACACTAGCAGTCCTAAACTCGTGAGCAGCAGTTTTGTGCGCACGTTTTCTAAAGACTAACACATTCATTGTGGTTGCCTAGCCGGTGCAAATCTTCACTTTGTACATACAGTCACGAGAAAGCTTTGAAAAAATTACAGAACCTAACCTGAGTGACCCACCGGTGGGTCATACCGCAATGAATGTTGAAATATATTATTTAGCGCTACTCGATGCGTACGCATAAGAGTGTTTTCACAATATTTTACTTGAGCTCTTACCTTTCATTTTATAAAAAAATATCAATGAAAACTGTTTCACTACGACAACCTGTTCAATTTCGGTCGGGTGTAGATGACAAAAATTTTTAATGCTTCCGAGACTTCTGGATTCGCAGCAATTAAACGCTTTCT
The DNA here is from genome assembly GCA_006783055.1 of Trinorchestia longiramus. NCBI lineage: Eukaryota > Metazoa > Arthropoda > Malacostraca > Amphipoda > Talitridae > Trinorchestia > Trinorchestia longiramus. The sequence continues at coordinate 23,199 of VCRD01003261.1, read as the reverse complement.
TATAAAACTACCTACATGTGCATCCTCAATCAGCTCCTTTCTAGGCCACTGATTGAACCTTTCCTCAGGACGGATCTCCATCTCGAGGGCTTCCACTCAAGTCTGAGAACAATAATTGCTCGGTCACCATATAGAGGGCCATCGATCAGCTCCAGTATTCTCTAGAATAGCAGACTGCTGTAGTCATCAACTCCGAGTTCCGGATCTCACGACGGCCATCGCTCTTAGCATCCTTCATCGATTTCATCTAATGAAAACTATCGGAGTCCGACAAGTTATGTACGACTTGGTCTCGCTGCAAATTGACGGCGATGCAGAAATCTCATATATTTTTATAAATATGAAAAGCTCTAACAGTCAAATGGCCTATCGATAAATCGTTTTTTAGCATTTTTTAACGAAATAGGAAATGATGACAAATTAAAAGACTGAAAATATTTCTTTTCACTCTCGAAATACAATAACTGCCTGGACTTCTAGTTGAGTTTAAGGAGATTGCACGCTGTTCTTCATTTAGAAGAGGGGTCGGCAAAGTGGTCGATATCGACCCCTGGAGGTCGAGGACAGAACTCAAGGGGTCGATAAATTTATGGGGGTCGGAAGGGGGTCGATTAAGGATATACGTATATGGTTGAAGCTGGTTTTAGCCATGAGAATGCGATTCTAACAAAGCAGAGAAATAGATTAAACTTGGAAAACCGTGGTGATTTACGGTTAAAGCTTACCAATTTCAAACCAAATATCAATAGCCTTGCTGCCGCTCATCAAGCTTATCCATCTCATTAATATCAAGTTGATTGATAAATATGCAAGTTAATGTATTTTTCATTATTCTGTTTTGATAAAAAGCATATTGCGTATTTCAATGGCAGTCAATATTATTGTCAAGTAGCACATTTTTTTATATAATTAAGTTCATATTAATTTTTCAACGATAAGTGTTGTTAGATTTCGAAACAGTCAAAATTATCTATAGGTAGGTAAACTCCTATTCTTTTTTTTACTTTATATCAGTGAAGACTGCCTCTTTCTCTTAATATATATCTTCAAACATTGTATAGGGTACAACATAAGATTGGTTTGGTTTATAAAATTTCTCTTTATTTTTGGTCATCAAAAATGTCAATAATGGTTTAATATTTTTTTCACCTATTTGTATGTGTGTGTGCATGGAGGGGGTCGATGTAAATACAAATATCCTATGAAGGGGTCGACGAGTAAAAAAGTTTGCCGACCCTTGATTTAGAACATGTCTACGCGTGAGTTTAATAACTATTATTATAAGTGTTGCATTGTAATATAGTTTTACTTTCAAATCGGAACAAAAATTCAAACAAACTAAAATTTATATTCTAGTAACTATCATTACATATTCTGCGTGTATTGAGTTTTCTTGCATCACACAAGCGTTGAAGTAATAAAAACGTACAAAATCAATCGTTTACTTCACTCACCTTAGAACAAAAATCATTTGATGCAGAAAACTTTTTTATACCTTAGAAATTTATTTCACAGAATTAAGAGTGATGTAATTTGCATTATAGAGGATACTCTACTAGCACTCAAATGCGAGATCAATATTTAGTACAAATGTTTGACAGCCTTTCCAGCGCTGTGACTGTCATGGTCATTCCTAAAGAACACAGTGCACAGAAAAAGATTCTATTTTATTTCGGGCATTATTCTCAAGATATTCCCAGAGAGTTCGCTCTCTCTAATACCTGTCTCGCATCACTCACCCTTACTCTCCTTTAGGTGTTCCATTCCTAGAGCTGTTATTTTTAACACCAAGGACGATTTCTTTTTCGGCTCCATGCGTTTTTTGTCCCTTAGCTTTAAAGCCAGGAATGTAATTTAATACAGAGAGACACGACTCGTTTGTCCTCAAAATAACTACGTTTTTGTTCCCTTAAATCAAGAAGATCGCAAGTTCAGTAATGAAATTCTAGATTTCGGAACATGAACATTATGTTTATAATGAACTAGAATACCAGTTATAAAGAACGTACTCCTTCTTATTGGCTGTGTAAGTAATCGGTAGTCGACAAAATGCTCTTTGATTGGATTTTACTTCATTTGAGAGCCCTTTAATTACTAATTATTGCATAGAAGTGGAGTACATTTTAACATGCGTATAAGTACGGTTGTTATGCAGTAAATTTAACAACTACCGTCGTCATAAGCTGAATTACATAATTCATTCTCATTAATATTACTTCTATTATTAAAATGGTATTCAAAGTTCAACAATTGTTTCCACTCAATCAAAACTGAAATCGTGGTGAAACAGTTGAGATTCGTGTTAGGTAGCACTACAAGGGAATAAAATTATCCTCGACTCGACTGATACAAACCGTGACACCAGCAATAAAAAAATGCAAGCTTTTCGAAAGGACGAAAAAGTGAACGAGACGAAGAAAGAAACGAAAACAAAAACACTTGTGCATGAGGTCTATTGTTGGGCATGGCTTCCTCTCCCTCGAGGGAGACAGAAGTTGAAAAAGAAAAGTTGGGCCTAGCTGACAACAAACCTAAACCCACAGCAGCCTCCTGAGACAAATATTGTTGAATTCCAGTGAAAAGCGACGGTAACCCCTGGAGTACTAAAAGCGCCAATTCCCCATGATGCACACGTTTCTGGCAAGGATTCACCGGAAAAAATTGTCAAGAATTGAAATAAGAGAAAGCGAATATAGTTTTACTTGACACTTTGTTTTAAGCCTTGCCAAAGATTTTTTTATCTGTTATGTACACCATATTAGCATATAATTATGCTTAACTCGGTCTCCTGAGCTCTCATCACACTTTGCTATAGCAGAAAGAGGAAGAAGGAGAGACTACATGTCTCAAAACCCTCAGTTTTCCCTTCTATTGCATTCATTTGCAATTGCCAAAGATTCAGTGACATTAATTCATCTCTCTCATGAAATCTTTCCAAAAGTCCCCAATGATCCTGATTCAGAAACTCAGTACTAATAGAAATTTATTCTAAAAGTGAACGAGTTAACTGAAGCAATACTAGCTAGTATGAAAGCTCCCAACTCCCGATTTGCTAATGAGCTTCAATATCAAAGCTGCGTTACTTTTTCTTCATTAGAGTTGATGGCCTGTGAAGTAATAGATCCTGGGATCTCGTTGTGGCATCAGAGCACCAGCTTATCATAGCAGCCTTCATTTCCTCACCATAACGAAGTTACTCAGCCCACGAGATAACTTTCCTGGAATTCGAATTTTCCAGCGATAGCTTCGGAGATCGGGTGTAATTTTGCAACGCTAGTAGTACGAACATTCTCTACGCAGTTTTTAGCTGCCAAGTTACTAAATTTTTTGTTTTTTCTTCGTGGTACTTTGGAACAATTTCCTGGTATATTTTTCTGCCAGGTCCTCATATCCGGACTTGCTATGTTGGTCTCCTCAGCAGAGACGGAAGACCTAAAATGACGATCAAGATCCCAATACACCCAAAACTTTAACACCGTTATTTAATTTTTGTATCTTACAATACAAACATTGTATTGCAAAATAAAACAACCCATCAAGCTCATGTGCGATATTTCCTTACGTGAACATTCCAGTGGTAATATTGAAAGAATATATCATAGATAAAAATTATTCAATTTTATTGACTTCAGCTTTCAAGCACTGGAGAAAAATAACTTCTAGTCACGCATGTATATCTGAATCTATGAGTTACTCTAGATTATCGTGGTGTAACTATTTGAAATATTAACAACACTCAAAAGCTCCACGCAGCCCAGGAAAATATGAGGCTAAATGATGGTATTTCATAGCTAGTTTAACCTTAAAATCTTCACATTTTTTATATGAAACAAAAGCTATCCGTCTCTCAGTCCTATTTCCGTTAGAGAAATGACTCATAAGGAGTTCTCAAGTCAAAAAGAGCTCTTGAGAGGATCCTGCAACCTCATCCTCCGGATGGCCTCACTCATAGCACAGGAGACTCGGACAGTTTTTTGACCGCTCGTGTTGTCTAACCTCTTACTGCTAATGGCGGAACATTCTGTGGAAACATTACTTAGAATAAATCTTTTAGAGACTGTTTGACTTCAATTTTGATCGCCCTAATGGAAATTCCCATCGTTAAATTTAAGTGAAAATTCTCCATGTGTATTATAAATACGAGCACATGTACTCGTATGCGCTATAAACCTTGTTTATAAGTAATTTATCTCTACAGTATTCAATAAAAACTGAAGCTATGAATACATACTGCAAACGAAAATATGAAAAATTATTTAATTATTTAAGCGAGACATACGACGTGCATCAGAAGAATATTACCTCACTACACAGCAAAACGCGCATACAAAACGACATGAAGAAATAAATACAATTACCAAAAATTTCTATCGAGAAAAACGAACTCCAAAAATTCTAACACACCGTAAAACTTTCGAAAAAAATCTCTTATTAATGGAAACAAATGTAATAATTCTTCAATAGGAATTTACAACACTAATTCTTCAACAGGAAACAATAACAATGGAAAACACTCGATTTTTTACAATGGTTTTATTTGCAGTATGATCTACCGATAGTGATATTAAAACAATATTGTCAATATATGTTTAGTCGTTATATATTCTGATGAAACACGGGTATCTACGCCATCATACCGGACATGTATATAAAGTAGAATAATCTTTCACATTTCATGTTATTTTATCTCAAAAACGGCATCTTTAAACGTACGCAGTCTCAGTCGTCATTTCATACAAAATTTTCCATTCGCTGAGCAACAGTCATCGTTAATCAGTTTCACATTGTGACAGCTCCAGAGCATCGAAAAGGTTCATAAGGCAGTCAGGACAAAGTTCTTTCGCAACCATTCTCGTCACGGGTCAAATATTTTGGCATTTGATAGAATTGTGAAAATATTATTTCACACAGCTTCAGTTCGACCTTGGGTCTTGCAGACAGGAAGTTTGTCTCATTGCAGGACCAGGAGTAATCAAAAAATTGTTTTAACATAATTCAAAATCTCACAGTTACACTGAAAACACGTCGAGTTTAAGCCATGAAACCATGAGACTGATTCTGAGAAAACATCTTGAGTGGGAAGGCGTACAAGCTGCATCTGATGCAAATTCTTAGTTCGGCAAACAAGGAACCCAGGCTGGCGGCCTGCATTTTAGGCTGAGTTTCAAGGAGGACTGATTCTAGCGTGTGATCTGATCAGAGGAAAAATGATTTATTTTGCACCAGTCACCAAACATAGAAATCAACAGATATTGGACCTAAACAAACCCCCCCATTGTAATCCAGTGCAAGAAGGCTAAAGGAGAAAAAGTTGTCTTGGGTGGGGATGGTGAATGGGAGGATCCTCCCTGCTGCTTAATTTGAAGGATCCGTCAATTCTGGTGTGTACTCTAGCATGCAGTTATGTGGCCACCAGACGTCAGTACTGGTTTTAGCAAGACAGAGCCGGCTGTCATGCGACAGCCTCGTGTCTTCAGTTCCTGGAATTCAAGATTTTTGACAGATTAATTTCAATTTTGACAGATCACCATGGGCCTTATACTCTCCAGACTTGCCCTTTCTTAATTTCTCTTCCTGGGCCCAGGTCATGTCCACATTGTGAAGTGTCAACCATGCACTCTGGTAGAGTTGAAACGTACTGTGAAGGACTTTGCAGCCAACATGAGTGAGAAGGTTGTACAACCCACACCAAGAAAATAAACTTGTGCAGGAGTTACACTACATATATGTAGGGAATTTAAACATTTGAAGCAATAAACACTAATGTTCAACGTGTGGTACATCATTTCTACCCGTGTTTCATTACAATATTGTCATGCAATATTGTTCATCAATTATTGTTTTAATATCACATTTTGTACACCATACTGCACAAATCCTTGATTTTAAAATTGTCAGAATAATAACATTAAAAGACCTCTTCAGTACGTTATATTAACACGTTGAGTGCGATACGACCCACCGGTGGGTCACTCAGGTTAGGTTCTGTAATTTTTTCAAAGCTTTCTAGTGACTGTGTGTACAAAGTAAAGATTTGCACCGGCTAGGTAATCGCAGGCAACGTGTTAAAAAGAATTTGTTAAAATATCATGAGTTTTAGTATGATGCCTTGTAGCACAGAAGGGAAAATGTGTAAAGTGAGCATTAACACGAAAACTCACCTGAATTTTAACTGCATAGCAATTCTTGCTCCTTGAGTGCAATCATGTCAGATGCAAAACGCACACAGCAGAACCTGGAGTGCAGAAGCGTTGCAAAGATCAGAGGCGACTTTTTCTTGTGATAAAAATCAAGCAACTTAGTATAGTCGTGATTATTATTTATAGCAATTCAACCAAATTATTCTCTCAGAAAGTTTTTATCTAGTTGTACAAAAATTTTCAGCTGGACAAGGAGAGAAAAATGAAGTAGTCGAATAAAGTTACGAAGAAATTTCGGCAAAAAGTTGTTTGCATGAACGTTGGCCTCCCATACGAGAGAGCAAGTGTACCTGAAAGAGGAAAGATAAGCACCTACCTAAAAACTTAAGCCCACAGCTTCTTGCAAGAAGCGTTGCTGATCCTACAACGAGTTACTAGCTTTACAATTGAAAAACACTCGCTTACCAACTTGCATTGATGAGCACCATCCCATGACGGAATGTGTAGCGCAGTTATTCAAGTTGCCCCCTGAAGACCACTAAATTCTCAAGATACAGTGAAGGACAATCCATTCTAGCGCACCTCCGAGAGAAAAAATGAACCAGCGGCCAATTTTTTCTTCTCGATATATGAAATTGGTTTGAAGAAAAATACTTCGCAACTAGATCAAGTAATGAGATTTTAGGTTTCTCAGAATATGGATAATATAGGGAAACCGAAGAATATTTCAGGATATGTCAATTCAGGATACTGCATGAAGATCTGTGAATTTATTGCCTGAAAATTTTCCCATGCAATTTTCAACAAAGGCTGAGAGAAACCAATTTTTGTTCAATAAATCATAAGACAAAACAAAACACATAATCGTAGTGAGTAAAGAAAAATATAAAATACTCTACAGTCGAGCAATTGAGTTCTTACCTTGCCACTGGTTTGTCTTGAGGGTTATGGAAATATAAGCTCTAATTCATAGTCATTTTTCAAAGTACTAGTTCATTTTTAAGTGAAAAGTCAGACGATATCAGATGCCAACAGATATGAGCCTCGACAACCAAAATTCAGGAAATATTTCATTAGTTTTTATTCGTTTATTTACAATAAAATTGGAAAAAATTCCAGTAGGTGTACCTTACTGAAATTTATTTCGTCAGGAATGTTGCAATCTAAGTTTAGAATTGAAAATGTATGAGCACGCAGTGTAGCTACAGTCATTTAGTTCTTGATTGAACTAGACAAGTATATATGCACTTTCCATTTTTAAACCAAGTGTATAATTTTCTTTCATGTATGACAAAATAGTTTGAAAATAATAAAATAATAAATCTGTTTTTTAAGCACATTACACATAACAGCAACACACGAAATGGATGTTCGTGCTTTAACCCTTTAGGGCACGGTGGGATACTAAGTTACCCACCAATTTAGGTACATTTACCCCTTTTTAGGCTAAAATTTTGTGCCTCAAAGAGTTAAATGTATGATATGAGACACCCTACAGTAGAACAATAACGAAAAGTGGCATTACCCTGTCATGGAGGACTGGAGAGCTGCGTGCTGTGAAAATGATTTATTGCAGACTTTCACTTCTTCACCACAGCGTACATCTCTTCACCAGGACAGTCATGTAAAGCTCTTAGAAATCATTATTTTTCCCCACACGACAGCTCAAGGATTTCAAGTGTCACTTAAAGCTATCACCTCAATTTTGCGGTAGTCTCTGGAGATTATGAATGGAGAACAAAAGAAACTTTTTGGTTGTGAAGAGGCCCTCAAAATTCTACTCAGTCAAAATTAACCCTCCAAGTGACACTCGACTCATCTATCGCGCCCCCTCCTCGAGATCTGAAGAGCAAATCCAAAAGAGCCCCAAAATGACGTTCTTGAATGGTGGTAGCGGTGGGATTCAGCATCCGTGCAAGAGAAATGGCTATTGAGGAAAGAAACGGGAAGTGCTGCCATTAATCGTGCTATAAAACGCAAGAATTCAAAGCTGAAGGAGATGCCGGAACGTATTGCAGGCCTCTTGGGTCAATGATAAATGTAAGCAAAACGCTGGAGAAAATTATTGTGTTTAGACTTGGTGTTTTAAATGTACGCTATGTTTGAGATATTAAAATGGATATTGGATAAAAAATCAAATGAATTAGATACATCTATTTATATATTCTAGTTCGAATATATACTTGTGTAGCACCTCTGGAAATCTAATACAGATGTGACATATTGTGCATGTTATGTAGATAATAACTATGTGAAAGTGAAGTAAAGTAAATTTTGCTTGGTATGATCTTACATTTGATCAGTTTTCGAGCCGCTGACCAATAGTATCGATAAGAACTGACACCATTGTTTAGGTTCAAGACATTCTACGTCTCTTTCTAAAGCCTTCAATTCGCTTCGTCTTAGCAAACAGTGCAAGAAAAGTTTCGAGTTCTAAGGAGTTTCTCTCGGGCATTTTTAGTGGCCAGCGTCTAACGGAACAGAACACATCTTGTAGGCTTCTAACAAGTAAAGATTGCTTGAGTCCAACAGAGACTGCACCCTACAAGAAGCACTTGTGGCCGACAAGCAGCCGGTAAAGAAGGACATTAACATTTCCTCATCCGGCTTCTTGGAATGAGAGCCAGGGACCTTTCCAAAGGCTTCAAAAAATCCGACGGGAATGTGAGCTAGTAAAGGGTGGAAGTAACAGACATGCTTTAAAAGTTTTCGAGTACCTGCATTGCGATCAGCCCAAATCATAACAAATTTTTTTCCAACGATAGGGAATGATTATTGAAAAGATGTGGATGTTTGAAATTTATGTTCGGAGAATTTCTACTGTGTAAAACCTTTACAGTCTTTGCGTTAGTTTCGAATTCAAGTGGGAAAAATTTATACACTGAAAGCATGATTTTTTCAATATTATAAGCCCGTTCGCTGAAAATCCCTTATCGGTACGAATATTAGACTTCAAATGTGACCGTCATTCAGATTTATTATTTTACGAAGCCTACAATATGACGCAAATATTCATGCCTTAAATCAAATATGCTATCAAAAACTCGTACGTGAAAAGTATGAACCTAGAATAGCAAACAGAATCGGCACTTGATATCGGAAAAGTAATTGATGTTTAGAAAGATAGGGAACAAAAGAAATAAAACGAGTTGCAGTATATCTAATAAGCCGCTAAACTTTTTATAGTAATGGCTTCTATATCACGGGACCTATTCTTAAGTTAGCATAGAAATTTCGATCTAGGAATAAATAATTTTTATACCTACATATCTATTCAGGGAATCTACGAGCGTCTGTTTGAAACATAACTTGGTAACAAAAAGAGAATAAAACAGTTGTGCGGATGGCCATTTTTTTATTCTTTCTCTCTCAGACTGATTCCGCGATTTCATCGACCGTGAGCGCAAGCTTTTTTACCGGTGTCAAAAAACCAGGTTCACTCCGAGCACAATCACAGAACTACCACAAACATGCAAGAGAAAATTGATGTTTCAATGTATTAATCCAGCAGCAATTCATTTCTGCGTTTTATTTACATTCTTTGCGTAAGAAAAAAAGCATAGAATAAACGACCAGAAATGCTGGAATGCAATTAACTTCTAGAAAGATATCGCTGAGCAAGTTCCATCGTATTAGATTCTGATACTTTTGTACGGAACTCAATCTCAGCATCAAAAATATTTTCGATTTCTAACAGTGAACACTAAACGACGCTGTCTATGTTGGACGAAGAACATCAAAGGTAGAGCAGCGCTCAACAACGATGCTGTAACGAAGTTAAAAAGAGATTTCCATCAGGTGCTCGACGATGCTTAAGTGACGAAGGATTAAAGCAACAATGAGCACTAAATAAATAGATTTTGCTGTTACAAGTAGAACTAAAAGTGATCTTAGTCTAGCCTTGAAGGTATAAATAAAGTCAAAAAGGTACACCTTTGATAAAAGCGGATTCAACTGCAACAAATGGATCAGTCTGAGTCAGATGACAAAGAGCTCTGCTTGTGCAAGAAAAATGAAAATGTTTCAACGCTGTTTGATATGCTATTTCTCAAAGCACTATTAGGAAAAGTTTTAATCAAAATTTATAAAATTCAGAAAAACATTGTTTGCAGAGAACAAACTTATTCACCCGAATGAGATTATAGAAAAATAAGTGACACGTAATGTACCAAAAAAAGATGCGAACGTTTACGCTTTGCAAACCCGTTAGAGATTGCGATGGAGTTCAGAAAGAATACAATTTGATAAAAATTAATTGAGGATAATTATAATCCATGAGCTACCAGAGATTTCCTTATTCTTTAAATATTCTAAGTTGCAGGAAAACAACGAGCTAAATATACACAAGAAATTTACGTCTGTACGCGACAAAAATTAATTTGTAAATAATTGCAATCCATTCGGTTAAATTCAGTCGCACATGAAACTGGTATAAAAAAACGTATCATATAATTCATCATAAAATGCAATGAAACGAAAAAACTCATGACATAAAGCTCAATCTTCACTGGAACTGAAATTTGACTTCTATCAAGAACGGAAAAGTATTGCGGTTTTTGCTCACGAGATCTGATGAAAAATCATTTAGTGAGCAAAAATACGAAATAAAAGCTGCCTTGCAATGAACAGAAAAACTCGGGAGGGCGTGTGTGCTCGTTCGTTTGCAGAGCTTGTACAGTGTTTGGTGTCGTGATATTTACAGTGCGAACTTCGGAGCGAGGGCAACGGCAAACACACAGCTAAAAACATTGCCTCTGTACCAATAAAATGCGTTCAAATACTAAGACTCCGGACGACAGACGTCAAGTGTTTTCCTGTTTTGAGCCAAGTTTGGACTTCACGAGATTTTACGTCTCCAAGAGCCAGCATATATCAGGGTCTTAAAGCGACTGTTTAGACGTGGTCTTCAAAATGAACCAGTTGAATTTACATACTTAGAATATTGCATAAACTAGCGCAATAATGCAATAAAAGTAATCTCATTGAATATTCAACTTCTCGTGAAAATGCAGAAAGTTGAAAAAATTGCTAAGAATAGCATACTGGGAACATTTATTGTGCCAGAAGTAAACTTTCAAGAAGATAAACACTCTCTGTTTAAACCCTATCAATTGTGTCAAATTTTTTATTATTTTTAAAAAGTTTTTTTTACAGGTGACATCGAAGATTTCGATTTGTAAAAATGGAGCTACGAATTTTATTTACATGAAAGGTTAATTCACTTACATGATTAATTCCCTGCGAGCGCTGAGCTTAAAAAATAAATCCGTGTTTTTTAAACGATGTTCTACACAAACCAGTAAAACAATTTTTAAGTCGAGAGCCAACTAAGCCTTTGGAATTCTCGTCATTATTCAACAGGTAGCGTGATGGAACGAAAGTGCATTCATTAGCTAGTCATCTATTCATTTTTAAAAGAGATCCTGAAACGAGATTGGCAGAATTTCAGCGGTGTGCTGCCGAGCGTAGGCGCTATTCAAAGAGACTGATAAGTAGCCATCTGTGGCGATCGAATGTCCAAGTTCTAAGCGAGCATTTGATGGAACATTGGGACATGCACCAATCCCAATTAATCGTAGTACTTTTTCATGGTTCTCATTTCTTAATGCAAATAAATTATGAACTCCTGGTGCTCAAAATTGCAATTGGCTCATTACATGTCCAACATACATTTCATGAGTTTCAAAAATAATTTACGAACGAGAGAAGCTGACGGGCACTTCCCTAAGAAATTTAAACTATGTAAGAAAAATGATTCATGAAATTAGTCTTAAAAGCCTTAAAAGAACTACGATGGTTAGACAAAATTCCCCTTCCTGAAATCCAAACACTAAATTTGCATCGATTATTGAATGTTGTCTTTTCTCAATGACTGTCAAGTCATGATTGAATTCTGGCAGGTAGTGCCCCAGAAAGCCGTAAACAATTGAGTAGACATATTGCAGCTTGAATGTGCTTGTACACCAAGAGACGAAGACCGAGAAAAGGAAAAGATGAGGCTTATGTCGCTAAAAACTAAACAAATGCGAGACATTGTTGTTTAAGAAGTGTAGATTAATTATACTAGATGACATGGTATACTCTTTAGGTACTGGTAAGTACGAAGTGTACCAACATCGTGGTAATAGTTGTAATAGAAATGTCTAGTTATGCTGGAGGATGTCGCACCTCTCTTGCACACTCATCCATTGCTGAGAGACTGAAGTCTTCCCTTTGTAAAGCCGCACAAGAGACTTTTTCTTTATAATCCTGCGTTAACTTTCCTCGTATTGTTAGTAGCAAATTAACTCATCCAAAATTGTTAATATGCGCTCATCTCTTAGAAGAGAATTGCGTTCAATTTCTAGCTGACACTGTTGATGCAAAATTAGATCGTAACTCTAAGACGATCGTCGTCTTTACAGCACGGTTACCTGAGAAAACGCAAGACACTTCGGTGAGTCCCTTCTTCCGGGGAGCGACACAAAAATTTCTGACAGTAAGTACGAAGTGAATTATACAGTGACAATCATCATCGAGAGCACATTAATTTATAATGTACCTCAGTTGAGCATACGAGTCTACATTCAAGTGTGCGAGTCAAAGCCTGTAGTTATTTCAATTATTATTAAAATAAATTGGCATGGAAAAATATTTATTAATATTCCTCCGTATGTTTGAATAAATATTTGTTTATATTCCTCGGCATCCGAGCATTCCGGTTGACAACGCACATTTCATTAGAGAACAAGAAAATAAATGTAGTCAAACGCGAGTCAAATTGAACATCTTAGTAAAAAATCCCCTAACCTGAAATTAAGAATGTTATTGCAACTGCCTTCTCAACATGCCGAGCATTCAACCAGCTTTCAGCCTGAATGTCAGGGAAACGTAATGAGTGTAAATAGCTCTCAACATATAACAAAATACTCCTTAATTTACTTGGAAGTAGAAGTTCCAAGTGCGTTCAAATAGACAATCTATATCTAAAGTTCACAGTTAAGTGTAATTTTGCGTTCAGTTTTAACATTAAAGACATTTTCATTGAAACTAAAAGGAAATTACGTACTTCGATTTAGATTCTGTTTGGCTAGAATATTCAAATTTACAAGTCCAACAGTCGACAAGTAAACCGGAGGACACAAACGAAAGTTTTAAGTCAATATTTATACGTTAGGAGAATATAAAAACCCTCACGTTAACCCAGCACACCGATGAAGTCGTGATGATCGTGAGCAAAAATTTAACATTTGTACCTAGTTTTCAAAAAGAGCTCTGAACGTTGGCCAATAGTCCAAGAAAACACTCGAAGGCGTGAGAAGAAGTTTGGTTGCACAGTTTGTGTGTTTAGTCGAACAGAAAACTCCGCAAATTGGGCAGGACGTGAGGCTGCAAGCGGCAGCTCGCACGGCCGCAGCAAGACAAATTCCTTCGCATTGAACCGAGATGCCCCTTCCAAGTTTCATGGGAGTGTGGATTTAAGAAGAGATTTACTAGAAATAAACTTGTGGTACGGGGTAAAATCTAGTGAAAACAAGAAGAATGAGTATAGGAAGTTAGTAGTTTTCTTGGGTCTTATGGAAAGACAATGCCATTGAAAAATTCAATATGATAATGATTATTTGGTCAAAAAAACGTCTCCATAAGAAAGATGTGCGTTGAAAAACTGGTTGTGCGTTCAACTACGAATTATGAATTCAATAAAAGATTTTACCGAACGTTCGAAATAGTTTCGATTGAAATTTTACTGCGAGTTTTATGCATTTTCCAGTGGAAATTTTATACGAGAAATTATAAAAAGTCGTTCCACTATGTATTCAAGTACAGTCTTTGATTTTTGTTTCATCTTCTGAAGAAATCTATGTCCCCCACTGTCGATCCTGTAATGAAGGTGGTCGCAAAAGCTCGTTTCTTAACAGTATGATTTTGGAAATGTTCTTCCCACTCGCTTTCCTGTTTGTGTACTGAAAATACCAGCCTAGCCCTGAAACGCTTCAATTGAATTACAGTTCAAAAGAAAAGTTCAACACTTACTCAATATAGCTGATGAGGTACCAGTTTCCAACCAAGGTAAATAACCTTGTGTTTTGCTCGACGAGCGATGTGCGGTCGCATGTTGTCTTGCAAGAAAACTGTGTTACGATTCAATAGTGCATGATGTTTTTGATTTATTTCCTGTGACTCTTCTCAATTGAAATATCTCTGCGACTCTTTGATTACCAAGAGTTGAAAAGGAAATGAATAAAAACCATCTTGCTCTCGAGTATCGTAAAAACATCGTTCTCTTTCATGACAACGTGCGTTCACACATCACTCGTCCTGCCAAGTAAAAGATTATAGACCTTGGTTAGGAATTGACACATCATGCTCCGTATTCTCCTGACTCGACTTTTTTCTGTCGTTGGACAAAATTTTGCGGAACATTACACATAACAATGAAGAGCTTGGGTTGAAACTTCACACAATGTTTTCATAAAAACTTGAAGGGCTTTGTAAAAAAAACATCTATAACCTAGTCAGTCGTCTGGAAAGGATACTTTACTGTAGTCAAAGAACCACCGTAACTTTCACGCATCAGATACGAAGATTGTAGATGAGATTAGATAAGACTGAGTTCTTCGATTAGTCGAAACTGTCAAATATTTTACAATTGAGGGACATTATGCGATTGATCATAACATAGTTTCTGATGAGAATAAGATATCTGATATCATACAAAGCTTATCAGTACCACTACCATCAGAAAATGCAAGTATACGTATCATACTCTCGAAAAGTTTTACTCTTAATTAACTCGTACATCAACAATTTATTCAGCATTCATTTTCCTAATAATAAATGTGATAATAATGTTATTCTAGTCTTCGTTGAAGTTGATATATTAATTTTGAAGTTTTTTCAGATAGAAGAAGCAATAGATAATTCATCTGAAGGATCGACAAGTAGCACTAGCAGCCAAAAATGCAGAAAGCTTTCGTGCCAAAGAACGACTTCAAAGCCTCACTTTCTAAATCAAAGTCAGCTAGATAATTTAATTAGAAATTTGGGTCTTAGTAAGTCAGGAGCTAAACTCACCTCATCAAGGCAAAACAAATAGAATCCACTAGTGGAAGACTACAAGACCTATATACCGGAAACGCCATGAAAAATTAGAAACTTGCCTTCAGAATGTTAATGATTTGTGTTATTGTAAAGCTGTGATTAGTTTTTTACTGCCATTGAACTCGAGCATGATCCTGCACAATGGCGACTGTCCATAAATAGCTCAACGCAAAGTCCCAAAGTAATGTTACTTCACAATGGGAATAGATATATTTCCTTGCCTCTTGCAAACTCCCTACAAAAGAAAAGAAATTACAATGTCGAAGAACTCTTCGACAAAGTAAATTTCGCTGAATTCAAGTGGAATGTTCATAGTGATTTTCAAGATGCTTGGCTTATTGCTTGACTTGCAAGAAGAATACACCAAGTATTCATGTTTCCTGTGTTCATAGAATAACAGAACTGAAGATAATCATAAGAAACAAAATTGGCCCCTATGATTAGAAATGCAAGCACAAATGTTAAATATTCTCAAACAGCCTTCAGCAGATTCCAACGAAGTCATCCCCCGACTTCATAACAAACTCAGATTGATAAAACAGTTTGTCAGGCCTCAGATTTTCTAGAAGAAGCTTTTCAAGAAATTCGTCTTACGTTTCTAAAGCCAGCTGAGGATAAGATCAAGGGGCATATGCGTATGTTGTGCCCCAAGTAAACGTAATGCTAAATTTTGAAAAATTGAAAAGAGCGATGACAAATGTTGAAAAATAAACTTGGTGTTCATTTCGTGATGAACTGGATTACAAGGAAATCACAAGGATCCTAGTTTCAACTTATTGAAAACTTTAAAAAAAACTGGTTGCTGCATGTCTTTAAAGGATCATTTCTTGCACTCCCAACTAGATTCTTTTTACCCCAAAAACTTGGATGATGTCAGAGAGAAGCATGATGAGAAATTTCATCTGGGCATTGCAACAATGGAAAGAAGATACCATGGACGAGGAGATACCGCAATGTTGGATTATAGATGGTCTCTAGTCAGAAGATATGAACACACCATGAAATCTCGATCGTTAAAACGCTTTTAATCTTGAAAAAGAGTTATCAAGACATTCACAGAGCAGAGTTTTGTTTCTTTCCATTCCAACTAAGATTATACTTCCTAAATACTTTTCAACATGTAAAAAATTACGAACCGTAGTGTAACCATTCTTACAATACTAGAATAAATTGGACCAACAAAGTGTTGTGGAGAAAGCTACATATAGAACGAGAAAATTGGAAATTTTAAACGAATAAATCAATGTTATGACAAAATGAGTGAATTTTTTTAGTTTAGTGACAAACAATGTATGAATGACCATGGAACAATACAAATAAACAAAAAGGCGTTACATTATATAATCAATCTTGTAATAAGTGTTTTTACCGTACTTTCAACAACCGATTCTGGGAGATACGAGAATATAATGAATGTTACCAACAAAACTTTCTCGATTCTTTCGGCACATTCTTCACTCAACTTGGCAGTAAATACGAGAAAAGCTCAATAACGGAATACATATTGTTTGGGGCATCAACGATAGAAGTTCCTTTCTCTGAATAAAAATATACGTAGTATCGCTTCTCTAGATGCTTACGTAGACGCTAAATTCCAACCAGGAAGACTAAAATTGGCTTGTTTATACAACGCTTTGCCAAAGAAGCTTTTAATGGTTTCCGGAGGATAGATGGTGCAGGTCGAGACGCAACAGTCCCCAAACAGAAGCAGGAAACTGTGAATTTGGCAGCGTTCGTTGGGGCATTTCCTATGGGAAATCAAAGAAATTTTAGGACACCGTCTCGGACAAACAATACCAAACTTTTCTCAATTCAGTGAACAACAGAAAAGCAAAGCAATCTTCAGATCGCACCGCCCCTAATGGGGCTCTCAGTATCGGTCATGTGATACGCACCAGGAACGATAAGTTTTCCAAAAAAATACGCCTATGAGTGGAAGCGCGTCTTCTCTCGGTGCGTGAGAAAAGACAGCTTTTCTATTTTACCGCAACTCAAACCACTTCCCTCAGGCCAAAACCGAACATTTTCTTGGCTAAAATATGAATACTTGTTGAGGATAAAAAGCCCACGAAAATTTTTCTATGATTTAAAAACGAGCGTTTTCTCCGAGTGAGAATGAATGTTCTCTAGAGCATTGGTTCTCAACCAGGGAGGAATTTCCCCCTGGGGGGAATGGAAGGGCTCCTGGAGGTAAATGAAAGGCCCAGAAACAGAATTATTATTCGTGTCAAATAGTAGCATTTTGTTAATTTTAAGTATTTTGTAGCATTTGATATACAACCCTTCAATGCATATTGTATCATGTATGACACATACCGAAATTTGTCATATAATAATTAAATGTGTGTTACAATGCATTCTGTGTCTATGGCGGGAAACTGACGGTTGAATCAACCGCGTTTTAAACTCGTTCTGTTATGACCCACGTAGTGTTGCGCGTGGGTCGGTTGGCTATATATTTTACCTGTTCTCTCGTTTTTCTGCTGCTAATATCGAAGTAATAAATCATACCAGGTGTGTAAATTATTGGTCTGTGTTGTTTTCTTAGTAACAAATAAATTTATAGATCGCGTGTTAATATTTAGCTGCTTTTAGCACGATGTTTATTAATATTGCAATTTTTGCAGCTAAATGCTGGTGGCAGTGGCTGGACTGGTAAATTAGTGTCTGTTTGTTCATTTGTGCAGTATATCACAAATATATTGATGCTTTTACTTATTATTAAGTTACCGTGTTTTCGAGTTGTCACACACACACACTGGACAATGATAATTATTTAATAAATAAAGTGTTTTTATTATAGAACAAACATCGTGAACCAACGGTCTTTTACCAGGGTAGGCCACAGCTGGCTGGGAGAATTGTTTGGAAGATTTGTAATGATTGGGTCGGTGGTTGTATTGAAACATGATTTTATCTGGTCCTCAGTGCGATAAATAAATTCCATTTAAATTAAAAAAAGAACTGAATCATTCTTAGTAATAACAGCTGTTGGAAAATTTGTGGATACGAAATATAAATTCATGCACTGAAGTGTTAATATCAATAAAAAGAGGAGAGCAAAACATACTGATAAAAACTTCATTATAATGCGAACGTTTCGGGCTAACATCCATCATCAGCTTTTCTTAAAAGAAAATCCAACATACACCACTGAAACAAAAAAGAAAAAGATGTACAAACATAAATTTAGAAGAATAGCCAAAAGAGATATAACAAAAAACACAACTAAGAACCTATAATGGTAAGGGGGTATGAGCTTAACTGGTTGTTAAGTGATGGCTTGCATTTAAAAATGAAAAGAGACTCTAAAATTCTAAGATCTAAAACACTTGAAGCTGCACGTACTACTTTGAAATGACTAGAATGGGGTATCGTATTGCACGTTTCTGCATGATCGCGAACAGCAGAATGAGACGGACTGGTCAGACGAGCACCAGTGCGGTAACTAACTCCACAATGCTCTGCCATTCTAGCTCCGAGAGTACGTGTGGTCATGCCAACGTACTCAGATGCACAACGTGCACAACTGTACGAATACACTAGAGAGGCCTGCATTGAAAAAAGAACCAATAATTGGTTCTTTTTTCAATGCAGGCCTCTCATTCTGCTGTTCGCGATCATGCAGAAACGTGCAATACGATACCCCATTCTAGTCATTTCAAAGTAGTACGTGCAGCTTCAAGTGTTTTAGATCTTAGAATTTTAGAGTCTCTTTTCATTTTTAAATGCAAGCCATCACTTAACAACCAGTTAAGCTCATACCCCCTTACCATTATGGGTTCTTAGTTGTGTTTTTTGTTATATCTCTTTTGGCTATTCTTCTAAATTTATGTTTGTACATCTTTTTCTTTTTTGTTTCAGTGGTGTATGTTAGATTTTCTTTTAAGAAAAGCTGATGATGGGTGTTAGCCCGAAACGTTTGCATTATAATGAAGTTTTTATCAGTGTGTTTTGCTCTCCTCTTTTTATTAAAATTGAAGAAAATTCCAGCAAATGTGCCTGAGTGTTAATATAATTTTATGAACTTTTATGAAAACCATAGATAATTCATATAAACAATATTTTTGCCAGTGTCAAGATGTCAAGTAAGAAGCGAAAGTATCTTGAGAGCTACACAGAGCACGGATTCACTTTCATCACAGAGAGTGATGGAACTCAGAAGCCTCAGTGCTTCTTGTGCTGAAAAGTTGTGGTAAATGACAGCATGAAACCGACAAAACTGCGGGAACAGCAGGAGAAACATCACCCACAATGTGTCCAGTACGGACTGGCTGTCATGAAGTAGAAGAAGGAACGCTTCTATACTTCTGGAACCCTGCCCAAACAGGGATTTGCTGGAACCCAGAATCCCAAGCTGGAAGCCTCATACAAAGTGGCATATTTGATTGCCAAAGACAAGAAACCTCACAATTGGAGAAACATTGATCAAACTATGCGTCCTAGAGATAGTGGAACTGGTGCGCAGCAAGGAACATCGGAAGGAGATTGAAAAAATACCTCTTTCAAATGATGTTATCCAATCTCAGATCAGTGACATGTTCTTGAATATTCTTTAACAAGGCATGGCGGAGATGAAGAACAGCCAACACCCTTTCAGTATGCAGTTGGACAAGACGACGGACTGGGCTCAATGCAGCCATCTGCTGGTCTTTGTGAGGTACGTGCACAATAGCTCCATCAAGGAGGAGTTTCTTTTCAGCCGGCTTCTTATTACCACCACAAGAGCTCAGGACATTGTCATCAAAGACTTCTTCATAGCACAAGATTTTGCTGACTGAAGCAAGAACATAGGGTCAATTTGCGCTGATGGAGCACCAGCCATGCTTGGAAACAAGTCGGGATTTGCAGCCCTTGTCATTGTAGAAGCCTCCCATGCTATTGTCACGCATCGTATTCTGTATAAACATGCCCTGGCTGTAAAGACACTCCCAAGAGCCTGAAAGACGTCATGTCCACAACCATCCAGGTGGTGAACTTGACCATTAAAGCCGACAAGCACGTCAACTTGCGACATCAAAATAATGTCAATACAATATAAAAAGAGGCATATTAGGTTGTTATATGTTGTTCAGAACACGTTCAGTATTCACTTTGTTGATGTTACATTCCATTTCTAAAGATGACTTCGCCAGTATTAAGATAATATAACTTTTTACGTGGCAAATTAACTTACCAGTCGGCATTAATGAGTTAATTCGGACTCGGGCAACAAACCACCGACTCTTCAAAGTTCTCCGCCAAAACACTGGCTCTTCCCATAATGTTCTCCTGTATTACACGGAGATGCTTTGACTCTCAAGAGGACAAGCCCTCAGTCGGCTGATAGACCTGCATACGGAGGTAGCTATGTTCCTGCAAGATAAAAGGAATGCTCTTTGTGAGTAATTCGACTCGCCAGAGTTTATCCTTGCTCCTGCTTACCTGACAGACATTTTTCCTATCTGAATGGTCTCAATATTTGAATCCAAGGGCCAAACAAGACCATAGTGGATGCCGGAGAGAAGCTAAAGTGCTTTCTAGAGACGTTGCCTCTGTGAATGAGAAGAGTCCAGAACAACAACGTTGCCAACTTTGCACGGCTGGGAGAAATCTTGTCATGCCAAAGGATAGAAAGGGATGTGCCAACTGCATTGAAAGATGACATGTTGATCCATCTTAAGGACCCTACAAACATCATTTGATAACTATTTTGGTTCAGAGGTGCTGCAACAGAATATTTTGGTGCGGAATCCCTTCACTGTGTTGATAGTGTTGACGACGAGGACCTGATCAAGGACGATCTGATTGACCTCAGACACAAAAAGCTGCTGAGAAGCCAGTTTTATACCACGGAATTCGGAGAATTTTTGTGCTCCATGATACAGCCCAACCCATTACTTGAGCCCTTCACTTAATAGAGAATAGAGAGTCTTTCAGTCCATCCCTCCATTTGTTATCACCTACCTTTAAGGAGCAGGATTTTCGACCTTGGTGGCTATCAAAACAAATTCTCGGAACAGACTTGATGCTGAAGATGACATGCAAATGGCCCTGTCAAAGACAAGTCTTCAATTTTATGTTATGGTAAACAAGAAACAACAACGTTCTTATTGAAATGCTTAGTTACATAAATGACGAAACAATTTAATTAAACCCACTGAAATAAAGTACAGCTAGTAAACCACATTTAATACCATCATGCTGTGTGTTACTATTTATTGAAACTTAATACACTTAAAAATGTACACAAGACTAGAAAATTACATAAAATAAACAAGGGGAACTGGCTGAGGTACTGATCATTTACGGGGAATGACAGAGAAATGGTTAAGAACCACTGCTCTAGAGAGCAACGTGGTCGTCCAGGCGATCTGAAACAATGGATACTTAGACTTTAAAGAACTATCTTCATTTCTCCACCACAATATGCCTTGGGTGTTGTATAATATACTTATCATTGAGGAATGCTTAAAAAAAGGACGAACGAGATGTACAACGATCGTTCGATAATTAAAATCAAATTATAGCTATAAACGTTTCAATATCTACGTTAACTTCTCATAAGCAAGCATATATATATATATACATTTTTATTTGTAGAGTAGAAAGAAATGCATCAACATTTGCAACGGAACAGAGATGGACTCATCTTTTGGTTGTCTAGTTAAACAAAAAGGATTTTAAGGATCACAGATTGTGTCACGGTCACAGTCACTCATGCGCAGTAACATGTGTGACCGCCGAAGGACACATGTGTCGAAATTTGTGTTCGGTATTTGTACTCTGTCGTTTAAATGGCTGCATTACATTCCCAGTTCGGTTGATACGGCTCAATTTTACTGGTTAATTCCAGAGCTAAATAGGTAAGACGTTAACGTAACTGAGATATTTAGTGTTCTTTTCTTTGTTTGGTAGATAAATGCGTTTTCACTGTGCTATGTGAATCTACTCACAACAGTGTTTCAATGATGGCATGGAGTACAGCATGCAACATTACTCCAAGGAGCACGAATGTTCCACACAAATTTTGTAATCAAGTACAATCGCGAAAGAAAATGAATCCCGTAGTTATTGCTGGATTCTGAATTCGGTTTATTAAGTGAATCCTTTTTTTGTTTGCGGATGTCATTAAAACTGGCTTCTGGCTAATGAAAAATATTTTCTTCTGTTTTCAGACAACTTGTACATGACCGACTTGCACAAGTGAATGGATCTGGCAACCATCTGTCCAGACAATTTCAATGAAATAGGCGCTTCATCTACCCAGCGACTGGTTAACATCCCTATCCAGCTGTGCATTCGTAAATTAACTTATTTGATGGCGCACGATTGTCTGTAATTACTGCACATCTTGTTGCCGATTGACTGGACGTGACATTTGTTTGCAGCATGCACAGCGAATTACAATAATTTCAATCAGAATGGATTATTTAATTCTCGACCACAAACAATGATCATACTTTTGTGACAGCAGCTGATAGTAGACAAACTGATAGCGCAACTACAGGGGGCTTAGGCATAACTTTTTGTCTGAAGTGCTAACTTAGACGCTCCATTTAAAAGGAGCAAAAAATTATCAACGTTTGCTGCAATCTCATATTTAATAGAATGTTAATCATTGTAGTTGATTATAAATCCAGACCAATAAATTTATGAGCTAAACGAACATTAGGAGTAAACTTCATATCGATTTATAACAAAATAAAGATGCACTCATAACAAAAAATGCCTTATTTGCTCAATTGCATTGACAAACACGCTAAGTCCAAGATGTTATAAAAAATTCTGGAACTCGGCAAATTAACAACGGTTTTTCATAAAACTTAGGTTATTTCTCCCTGGATATGCGTTACATTGCGCTCAGTAATGCATGGTATTGCACTCAGCACTGCGTAGTACTGCACTCAGCACTGCGTGGTACTGCACTCAGCACTGCGTAGTTCTGCACTCAGCACTGCGTAGTTCTACACTCAGCACTGCGTAGTACTGCACTCAG